>OU343163.1:80702453-81009953 GCA_910595825.1 Philhelius pedissequus
ACCAATGACGCGTTCAATGTTGGCTTCCAAGGCAGCAATCGTGTTTGGCTTGTCCCCATAGACAACAGACTTAACATAGCCCCACAAAAAATAGTCTAACGGGGTCAAATCACATGATCTTGGTGGCCAATTGACTGCGCCAAAACGTGAGATCAACTGCTCACCAAATTCGCCTCTCAATTGATGCATGGTTTCGCGTGCAGTGTGGCATGTGGCACCGTCCTATTGGAACCACATGTCGACCGAGTTCAATTCTTGCATTTTCGACAAAAAAAAATCTGTTATCATCGAAGGGTACCTTTCTCCATTGACCGTAACCCTGCGGTCTTCATCGTCCTTGAAGAAGTACGGCCCTATGATGCCGCCTGCCCATAAACCGCACCAAACAGTGCATTTTTCGGGATGCATTGGTAGCTGCTGAATTGCCTCTGGCTGCTCTTCACTCCAAATACGGCAATTCTGCTTATTCACGTATCCATTTAGCCAAAAATGAGCCTCGTCGCTGAAGACAATTTTGCGATAAAAAAACGGATCATCATCCAACTTTTCTAAGGCCCATTCACCGAAAATTCTACGTTGTGGTAGGTCGCCTGGTTTCAATTCTTGCACCAGCTGTATTTTGTATGGCTTTAAACCAAGATCTTTGCGTAAAATCTTCCAGGTGGTCGAATAACACAAACCCAATTGCTGCGATCGGCGCCGAATGGACATATCGCGATCTTCAGCAACACTGGCGGATGCAGCAGCAATATTATCTTCGGTACGCACTCTACGGATACGATTTGGTGGTTTAATGTCCAATAAAGTGAAACTGGTGCGAAATTTGGTCACAATGAGCTGAATAGCCTGCTCGGTGGGTCGATTATGACGACCATAAAACGGACGTAGCTTGCGAAACACATTTTTCACAGAGCACGAATTTTGTTAATAAATTTCAATAATTTGCAAACGTTGTTCAGCCGTAAGTCTATTCACGATGAAATGGCAAACAATACTGAATCGAAATGTCAAATGTTCGTGGAATTTGTCATATGTGATCTGTCAAAAATATAAACGTCAAAAACCAAGTAGCAAAAAAATCACCCGTTACAAACTGCGAACGAATAATATTACTAAATTGCTAGCGAAGGCTAGCAACATAAACGAATGGAAAGCGGATTTGATATTTCCAAGTAATGATTCCAATCGCAATCTCAATTTAATCCTAAGAGGCTTATAGGGAATTGTTAATTGTAACAATGAAATGTGTAATAACTCCTAGGATATTTCGTATAAATTACTACCAAATTTTCATATAATAACTCACCCCATTAAAACCCTTTGCAAGTTAAGTTGAATGTTCTCAAATTGTTAATAATTATCATTATTGCACTACCGGGCTAATAAGTTTCTATTCTGCCTCTACGAGCTAATACACACTAAAATTAAGCAAATAGGTACTGTGTATTTAAAGTAATAGTAATGACGGTTCAATGGCAACGTTTTAATAATGTAGCAGGTGGGATTTAGTATAATTCTTTGAAATTTGATGGCTCGCGAAGGAGAGTTTAATTAATAAAATGAATTTCTTTGAATTCATAACTCAAATTTGTGCACATTGTATTTTCTGTGGAATAGCGGCCATTTACTGTCGAATATTAGCGAGAGCCTTTTTTCAAGGATATGAAGGTACAAGGTTCAGGTACATATCATTTTTTCTATTATTATTTATTAGTACCAACAATCGCTCGAGTTTAGGGGAATAATGGAAAGCTTAGGTTGGCATCGACCATTTATAGAAATACAAACTTATTGTATGCATTCCGGCTCCAAAATCTTTGAATATACCCCCAGATCTGGGCATTAGAGAGAGACCGTGACTCAGGTAAGCGTGTGCCGTACATGTGAGAGAAGACTGCAACCAACCTAGTGCGTGAAACTGAAACCCGCAAAGGACCCATTAAGAATGGTGAGAGAGAGAATGCCTCGCACTTCACCTTATCTTTATTAACACCAATATGTGGGACGTCAAAATTAGTCGACAGAGAGAGTGCAAGGGAACCACATTAGTATTTGACTTTCAATGCATTGAGAATTGGAAATTACCCATTTTTTAGCCTGTAAAGCGTTAACAGATAATTGAAAACATTTTTTGAACGTTTTCTTCCAGAAACATTTGACAGTTTATGTGAATGACAATAAGACAAGACGGCAGCTTATGATTTTAGTTTTTGTATTTTTAAAAAAATATTGTAAGCAAAACTTGCTGAAAAATTGAACGTTATTACCTTATTTAACCGTAATTTTGTGTTCGTACCGTATTTTTCTTAATGTTGACCAATTCATAACGTGTATGGCTTGAAATCTTTCGGATGAAATATTGATTTTGAGTGAACCTTCCAATTTAGGTTAGTGTAGGGATGGTTGATGAAGACTAGGAAAGCATAAGAAGTAGAAAAGTATAGAATTAATGGATGACTATAATGGGTGCCATTCAACGTGGACGATGACAAAATTTCAGTCCGCACCTTACCAAAATGAACTGAGTTTAGCAATATCAAAACTTAAATACAACAAAGCTACTGGCGCCGACTGCCCACCGAAATGTTTAAAGTGGCCTGCTAGTTTGGTCAGAATAAACCATGCCTGATGAATGACACCTCAGTATCGTTTGCCCGATCAACAAGAAAGGCGATCCTATAGAGGAATACGGCCTACAATAACCTGCCCTATTATATGAACGCCTGAAACCATTCGTCAGCAACCTGGTTGGCCTCCATCAGCCAGGAAAGTCCACAATCGATCAAATATTCACGCTACGGTAGATCCTGGGAACCACCCAAGAATTCCAAATCGATACCCAATATCTCTTTATCGATTTTAAGGCCGCGTACGATAGCATTTATAGAGCCATGTCTGGTTTTGGCATCCCCACAAAGCTCGTCCGACTATGTAGGATGACGATGCAGAACTCTCGCTGCCCCGTCAAGAGTGGTACTGTCCTTTCAAAAGCTTTTAATGCGAAAAAAGAATTCCGACAATGTGATGCGCTATGTGCGATTTCTTCAACTAATGTAATATTAAAAAAATTATACGAAACTCCCAAGTTAACTGTACTGGCACAATTTGTTTCAAGTATGTGCAAATGCTACCATACTAGCATACGCTGACAACGTTGGCGTCATTGGCAGAACCCAGCGAGCTGTCACTGGAGCGTTTGCTAATATTGAAGCTGAAGCGGCTAAGATTCGACTAGCAGTCAAATGAGGCCAAAACAAAGAACATACTTGCTGTCCACAAAAAGGGACACACAACACCGGTGTGGCGGATTGGACAAAACATTAAAATAGGCAGGTACAACGTTAAGATAGCTATAATGTCTAAAAACAACATCTCGTTAGAAATAAAGCGAAGAATAATTCTTGCCAATTGAGTAGTAAAGCCCTCTTCCGAAAAACAAAGGAGACCCCTTATAAGACTCGTATCACCCCAGTCCAGCTCTGTGGCGCGGAGACATTGACTCTGTCGAAAGCGGTTGGAGAGCGATAACTGTTTTAACGGACTTTGGAAAAGAAGGTTCAACCACGAACTGTACGAGGTGTACAGCGATATTGACCTGATACAAAAAATACGTATATCACGTTTAAGATGGCTAGGTCATATAGAGTTTATGGACAACAATGCTCCGGCTCGCAGGATCTTCGATTCCAAACCATAGGGAAGACGCAGTCAAGGAAGACCTCGCCTCAGGAGGCGCGCTCAAGTAGAAGATGACCTTAACCAACTTAGTATGCGAAACTCGAGGCAGCTAGACAAAGGCCGAGCTAGTTAGAGAGACATGTTGGTTGAGACCCAGATTCGCCCCAACCGTAGCGTCACTTAATTAAGTAAGCTATGGATGCCTCCTGATTCCTGAATGGATTTAAGAATGTTTCTTAATTGCAAAGACGAAATGTCGGCCTGTTTCCTGGTAGGTACCAGCTATAGGCTGGAGTATTCAAGAAGAAAGTTAGATAAGCTCTTATCCGCCCCTTCATCCTGATATGGTCGGCACAGGTCAGATTTTCCGATGCGTATCTTACTTATGCGCTTAAGTTATGACCCATAAGGACACCTACCAAGAGTGAAGTAAATATTTTATTCTTTTCTTAAGAAATCAGACCATAAATTCTTAAGAAGTGCCCATTGCGGACCATCTATCGTTTGCTGCTTTAAGCAACTCAGAATTCGGTATGGTTGGGGTTAAGAGATATCCCGGTCTTATGGCTTCTTAATTTGCCATTTCATTCGCACATATATTGTATGCAACGGTCGGTATCCTGAAATTCAGCGAAAGGTAACTGTGTTGTTGATCTTAACTCATTGCGGTAACAATCCTCCAGTTTTGACATTGTTACGTTTGACGAAATGGTTTTAATCGTTTCCTGGCTACTAAGGCAACAGTCATTTGCCCTGACTATCAATTCAGATATTGTTAGACTCCTTGCATCCTTACAAACTAACAACAATTCAGATTGAAAGACACTGCAGAAATTTGAATTTTGATTGATCTACTCCGGGAGTGGGTTATCTGAGAAGATTCCTGACTTTTACTTATCATCCGTCTTGAAACCATATTTACAAATGGATAGGCATATCTGTTCTGGCTACCGACTCTATGGTATTTTTAAGCATGTTTGAATGTAAACGTACAAAATAATGGTTCCCCGAACGATTTGGCCCTTTTTCGAGTTACTGCACTATTAAGAGCATAGAGTACTACTAAGAAATCCAATTCCGTTTGAATAAGGGTTGACTTTAAGCACGTATCTATTCCTCTAACTAATGAGTTTGCCAAGAACCGTTTTGTAGAAGGAATTCGTACAAGGTGGGGGCGGTCAATTTTGCCAGAAGTTTTGTTTATAATATTAATAATAATAATAATAATAATATTTTTAATTATATGCATGTAAGTACTAAGTCTTTTAAATACAACCTAAAGTGGACGGCACTAGTAAGAAGAATAAAAAAGATAGGAGAGGCATTTCCAAGTCTGAAATCAATCACATTTCGCAACTTGGAATCAATATCAATATAGTCAGGGTTTTCGAATTCCCTTGTTTTCACCATTGCTTAAAATAAAAAAACAAGATGTTTTGTAACTTTTGATTAGGATATCTCGAAAATTCTACCCGATAAGTCTATTGGAGCTAAACATTTAAAGCTTGAATTTAAAAGGTAATCGCCTACTTGAACATTATTTTTAAAGTTCACGAACTGACCCATGAGTATAATAATTGATGGCTTATAACCTTGGAAACTAATTTTGTCATCTTCATATCAAGAACATGTCAAAACATTTTTTTTCATTTCAGGAAAGATAAGCAAACTTCATATATTCACTCGTGAAACCATCTTTCAAAGCAAAAAAATGGAACCACAACCTTACCAAACCGTCATCAGTAGTTCAGTAGTCGAAGCCTCTAAAAAAAAAGAGAATATATAATACTGTTTGGGCACAGATCAATGTTATGATATCTAGCATTGTGAGTGCTCACAAATAATTTCTAAAAAGCACAATCAATCATTTTTGCATTTGCCCTTGTAAAAGTCGCTAAAGCAAGACAAAGACTCCTTCTCTCTGGAATGAAAGAATGTCGCCCTTTACCTCCCTCTCGGTTGTCTTCCATTCTCGAAACATCTTTTTGTTCCCGCAAACAACCGATATTTTGTAAGATGTTTTGTTGAATTTTCCACAACAAAAAATATCTGCTTCTCTCAAAAATCTAAAAAAAAAAAAGAAAAAGCAAATGAACATCTTCTATTTTTTACCCTTAGTCCTTTGTACCTGGGAAACTTCATACTGTTAATGGCGTACGAAAACATTGCGAGGGTGTTTTAGAATTTGTGAAGGAAGAAAATTTACCATAGGAGCAGACATTTTGAGGGAAAGTAAAGTTATATAAGTGTTCGAGGCAGGGGCGGATTTTATCATAACTCAAATAAGTGAAAGCTCAAATTGTTAGAAAAAAGTATGCTCCCGGAGCTGAAAGCAATAAATTGAAGTGTCAATCTTGACAGTAACTGTATGTAAATGTTACGATAATGGAGTAATAGTTTGGGAAGTAATTTCTTTGTAACTTGGAAGATCATTAGATACAATTACATACAACACTATTTAAGCGATACTTGCCCCAATTATAGGATTTGGAGTGGGGTCCAGATTGGGTGTATGCAAAGTTTGTTTGGATTAAATTTTTTATTGGATTTAAAGACACATTGCATTTAGCTTCAATAGTGTTTTTATAATCGCTATAACATTTGTTGAGGGCGGAATAATTTTTAAGAGTAAACAAGAACGAGCCGAAAAATTCTTCGCCGAATACACACAATATACACTATAATATATGAGAATTAACAAAACGAACAAAAAAAGTTCGACGCGTCGAATGCACACAATATGCACTAATCTAATCTAATCATCAAGACAAACTCAACCCACAAACAAATTCGAATAAGAAATAACAAACCAACAAAAGTAAACCTCATCGAATACACACAATTCATGTACCTACCCTACAATATTCTATAGGCGTTTTTCTTTTTTAGTTGAGAGTCTGAGTTGTCAAAAAATTTGTTTGTGTTTCTTTTTAACTCAGAGCATGCAGAGCTCTAAATGTGTTTCTTTTTTCGTCGTGAACATGTGCAGATCGCACTCGACGTACTGGAACATAATTGACTGATCATGTGAGTAAATTGCTGAACGCACCAAATGCCACGTGTGTCAAGAAGGAAAACGTGAAGAAAAAAATTATTAGATACTAAGTTGGCGAAAGAAATTGATAGTTTATTGATTTTCCGTATTTGGATGTGTATCAGTGTACAAAAAAGGGTAGGTATTGTGTTTTATTGCTTTTTATGGTTAAAATGAAAATGTGTTCTCATTTGTGTGGTTCAAGTGTGTATAAAATATATCAGTGCTCGATCTGTTTGGAAAAAGTTCAGTGCATAATCTATGTGTTCGAACTATGTTCAGTGTTCTGCTCTGAACGAAAAAAGAACTTATGAAATCCACAAAACGAACGAAAAATAAAATGCACAACTGGATCCCACGAACTTGCTCTTGTAGCTAACAACTTAGCTAGCCATTGAGGTTTAGTTAATTAGGTGTAGTTATTAATGCAGGTTTAAAGTATATTTAGGTAAGATTTACTTGAATCATAGTATAATGAATTGTGGAATGGATGATTCAAGGATTAATAATGGAAATAAAGGATGTGGAATGAAGGTAGCTATATACATACAACTTCATAATTTAGGTGAAATATGCATTACATACGATTCATGTGAATTTTAAAGACACATATGTATATATAAATATATGAGGGCCTACATTATATTTAGTATTCAGCGACGTACGCAAAAATACGTAAAAAGGGAATAATAATAATGTAGAAACAAATGGATAAAACATAAAATTAAATGTTCTTATATTGCTTAGTCGTTATAGTTTGAGGGAAAATAAATATGCCATTTGAATAAGAATACTCGTATATCAAAAAAAATCAAAAATCGTTGGAGCGGTTTTTTTAATAAATTAATTTTTTATATATAAAATTTTGAAAAATTAATTGCAATTTTTAAGATATTATTAATATACATATAAGATTCAAATTTTGAAAATCGATTTTTCAAAAAAAAAAAAAAAAAATTATTATTTTTTAAAAATAGAAAAAAAATTTTTTTGGAAAATTTGAATACGCAGGCTTATTAACAATTTTAGGGAGCATTTACATAAAAAAAATTATTTTAGTCGGTTTATCCAATATTGAGAAAGTCGGTTTATCCAATATTGAGAAAGTCGAATATACGAAAACTGGTTCTATGAGAAGTACCGTTAATAATAAGTACTTAAAAGTGAACTGTACTAATTTAAGAACACACAAATTTTCTTATAAAAATTCTTGGAGCCGTTTTCGAGAAATCATTTTTTTTTTCTTAACGATTTCTTAACATTTCTATGGGAGGTACCGTTGTTTTTTGTTTTAGAAAAATAGTTTCTTTAAGTATTCAAGATAATGTCAAAAAATCACCAAATACGAAGTTTTGAAAAAATCTATTGAGACGTTTTCAAAATTATGAGTTTCAAAAAAAAAATTAATTTCCAAAAAAATTTTAGTAGATATTAGTGTATAAATTCTCTGGGAGCTTCTGTGTAAAAAATTTCAAAAAAATCAAATCAACCTTTTCCGAGAAAATCGAGAACAAAAAAAATGGTTCTACTAGAGGTAGCAAAAATAACAATTTTTTCCAAAAAAAAAAAATTATCAAAAGGTACCCTTCCCTTCGTTAATGAACTCATTTTTCTTATAAAAATCGTTGGAGCCGTTTTTGAGAAAAATAAGATTTTTGTTTTTGGCCAAAAAAAAATGTTTGGGAGCTACTGTTATTTGTCGTCTTGAAAAAAAGAAAAAAACTTGTGGGCACATTAGCGAAAAAACAATATGTACCAAGTTTGAAGCAAATCTATCAAAGCGTTTAGACAGACAGACGGAATTGGGGGATCCACTTTTTAAGTGTCATATTTGATTGTTAATTTTTTTTTACGAATACATGACTTGCCTTATAGTACCTATAATCGCAAGTAAAAATCCAAATATGTGAAAATAATACTGCCAACAATAACATATGTATCAAAAAGCACTTGTAAGGGGTTTTCCAGTAAGAGGTGTTATTTTGAATAGCCCGCTATTTCGGTAGCTGTCACTTTTGAAGCTGTCATTTTTTGACATTTGACAAGTAGAAACTACGCTATTAATAAAAATGGAACGATACACGCTTCAACAACGCATTTCTTTTTTTTGAATATCAAAATAACACCTCTTATTGGAAAACCCTATATAATAATAAATACTAAAAGTATTGCTATTACGCCGCCAATCTCGCATGAAATAAATCCGAGATATCGTGCTGCGAACAAACGTTTCGCAAAATAGATGAACGATAGTTGTGTGCTCGCCTGTCAACCTCGTGGTCGCAGGTTCGATTCCTGCCGTTGTCTTTGTCTTCTTATATTCCATTAAAAATCAATTCCAAAAATTGTCATAAAATAAGTTGCTGCTTTGCTCATTACATGCTGCTTAGGCATAACACTAACAACATGTGATTGAGTAAACTAGCATATCCATAAATATGAAAACGAAATAAATAAAATAATGCGAATTATAAGGGACATAAGTAAATAAGACACGGTAATTCTCTCCGCATTAGTTCAGCCGCCATCCCTGGAGATAAATCTGAGACAACAACCAGCTCTAGTCTCAGAACATCGGGCCACACATCTTTCCTTCTTTCTCTTCTTCCACCGGATGCCCGCTCTGTGTTAAGTTAAACATATAAAGGGTATTCATAATCCGCGCGTGCAAAGTTATAAAAAAAAAATTAAAAGTACCTAGAAAATCTGCGGACAAATGTAACACGGGCGACTGAGCTGCGAGAAACCGTAACGATCCCATTTTTGGCTGGGAAAAGAAAATACAAAAATACAAGAATAGATAATTGAAAAATGTGAACAAATTTTCACAAAATATAGAACACCATCAAAATAAATAATACAAATTCGAAATTTAATCAAACTCGATAAAGTCGTTTTTGAGAAAGTCCGCAAAAAAAATAATGGAAATATTAATCTAAAAAATTTCAAAAGGCATAACTAAGTCCGGCTCTTGCCTAAAGGTGTGTGACTTTGAATGACGAGGAATGGCAATATAGAATATATGAGATTTTCTTTCCCTCTCCTTCTCTCAAGGGAAAAGTTTTTCTCTACTATTGCAAAAGAAAAGTAGATATGATTTTATTTTACACGTTTTTTTTATTAGTTTTTTTTTTTTTATTTATTTACAGCTTCTTTTCGAACAAAAGAAAAATGCATGACGCAATAAAAATGTAAAATATTAATTTTTTGGACAACAAAGGAAACAAAGTCGAAAGTGAATAAAAAAAACACACACACACAAGAACAAGAGAAAATAGAAAAAGAAAAAGAAAACAGGCAATATAAAGAATAAAAGTTTATATTCTGTAAATTTCGGACTCAAATCTTATTATTAAGTTTTCCTTCGGCAGGTTACATTGAGGAATACCTATACACTTATCTAAAAGAAGGGAAGAGGAGCTTTTGCAAGGATATTTACATCAATTTACTTTGAAGACCGATTGCAGGTCTTCTTTGTTTGAAGTCTGAACAACACACACTTTTTGGCATAAGAAGCTAAATGAAAATATTTTCATAGTTTTTTTTTTTTGTTTTTGTATTTTCTCTATGTTCAAGGAAAAAAGTTTTATTATTGCATGCAACCAACGAACATTTCATATGCCTTCAATATACTTACATACACATACATATATATAAAGGCTTAAGAGGTCGAAATATGATGGTTTTATGTTATTTGCTTACATCATTTGAATTTGTAAAAGTCATCTTTTGGAAAAGAAAATTGCCAGGAGGAAAGTTTTTCTATTGTTGAAGTTTAGTCGTCCAGAGTTTGGTTTTGTCTTGATTGTTTGAAACATCAATCTTTTCTGTTTTTTTTTTTTTTGTTTTTGTTAACGTGAGAGTATTTTTTACTGGACGCAGATGCTTCAGAAATGATTAAGGACTATGGTATATAAACAGTCAAAGCATTTGTTTTTACCTATACATAGTTAGATTTTTGAAAACAAGAAAAGAGACCACCTCAATTGGCCACTCCACAGAGAAATATTGGAGCATGTGAACATAAATATGTAAAAGCTTAATTTAGAAACTACCCACCTGAAAAGGTTGGAAAAATAAATAATTAAAAGAAGAAGACACAGAAATGAATGGGAAGTAATCTCCACCTCCATTAGGAAATGAGTTATACTAGCGTAGACGGACCAACTTCGCGTCATTCGAGTACTAGAAATAATGGTTTATGTGTAACTTCTGTTAAACAATTGTATTTTATTTTATTTTTTAATTTTCGATTTCACCAAAAGCAACGCTAATTTCATGTTTCTGAGATTTGTGAAGTCATTTGTGCGCATTTTCGTTTTTTGAAAGATTAATTTGAGGACTGAATTGTAACATCCGTCCTCTCGCTTTTCTTAAGAATGAATGGATTTTATGGCGCAGCAGCTCATGAAGAACCAGGGCCTAGTGACTTTCAACAACTCTCAACCATTCCTGTGTACCATGTCTACAGGATTGGAATGGACCTACATTTTATTGCCGAATCTGACGGGTTAAAGTGAGCGGCATCATTCTATGATCAGAGATACTTTTGGAGGATTTGTCACTTCCTCGCAAGAGGAATATTAGCATTGCAAAACATTTTTCTTCGTAGGTGGAAGTGCTGGGAATGCATTATCACACGGGCCACAACAGATATTTCGTAAGACAAAACCAAAAAAGTGGGGCCCGCATTCCGTATGTCTGTCCCACCATTAGATAGAAGCGTTAGCTCGCCGATGTTCATGCAAACCTTACATCACTTTCTGTCTGTCTGTTGATGGTTCGATGCTGCAGGGTGTGAACCATTGTCCCGATGGTGAGGCAGTATTATCGTTCCTGGGTAGCCATTCGCCAAAGAGATCCTGTTAGTGGATTCTATCCACTTGTGCCTTGAAAAGATTCCAGAATACCGTAATTCAGTATTGCGGGGGTATGTGTTCTACTACTTTCTCTGCTAATTGCCTGAAACTACAGACCTTGGGAAGGCCTCCCTGTGGGAGCATTGCAATGGCTGTGGTTATATCATGCAACATCATACGCACATGGCTACTGTGGTAAAACCTAGTAGTTAAATTTAGGCAAGGGTTCGTCCTATGCCATAGAAGCGTACGCTCGCGGATGCTCATGTAAAGGTTACATAACTACTTCTGTCTGTCTGTCTGTAGATCGATCTACAGCCTAAAACCGCTGAAGCGATTTTCTTCAAACTTGGTAATTAAGCGTCTTAGAATATTAGCTGAATCTGTTTTTATTTTTAACCGCAAAAATAACGCTTCCAGTTGTACCAACACTGCTACAAATTGTCAATTATCTCCTTTTCAGCTCTAACGATTTTATTAAACCAAATTCAATGCTAATTCAAACAAAATTTGTAATTTAAATGGATTTACTGTAACTGCCATACACATAACAGTTTTTTTTTTGATTTTAGACTATTTCATTAACGGCTCAACGGACTACGATCGAAATTTTACTGCATACCAAAATTTTCGCAAAATATTTTTTTGGATTTTCTGAAATAGGAATTTTAAATCTAAAAGTTCCGTCATAATCAAAATAATTTAGTGGATTAGAAGTTCCAAATAGAAAATCTTTAATGAAAATGAGAAAAAGTGTAGGTGACAAAACGGAGCCCTGGGGCACAACAGCATTTATTTTGATCCTGTTAAGAGCGCCTGCTGCCAAATTTTATCGAATGGTTGTGAAATATGTAAAGATGTAACGACGTTAATATGTGAGCGTGTGGTACACCAACACCATCAAATCACCAGTGGAAATATTGCTACGAAAACCATACAGCCGGTCATTAAAGAGCTTTCGTTCTTCAAGATATTTAATGAGTTGACAATCAATCAGAGCATGACATTGTAAAGAAATGTAATTGTACGATGTTCAGAGGTTCAAGAAGAATTGCATTAGTTTTCCCTTTTTGGGAAGAGCCGTTGAAGAACCTTGCTTCGGAACGATTGAAGAAATACTATCTATCCGAGCAAGCGAATTTGTATATAGAGAGTTCCTTACCGACTCTTATTCTAGCAACTGCACAAGTGCCCAGGGTATAACTTACGTTCTGAAATACAGGAGGAGTCATAACCCTTGACCATTTCTTAAATGGGATTGGATTTACTTACTCATACATTCCATTTAAAAAAAAAACAACATATTTTTAAAATGTATCAGAAAATTTAATATTTAACAAAACAAAACACCTCATAATTTCATTGAATAAATCCTCCAAAAATATATGTACCTCTGAAGAAATCTCACTCCCTATAAGCTGAAGTGATAAATTTTTCATGAGTGTCCTTTTGAACATAAATACTTCGCAAAATATTTATGTCTCCTTAATCAAATCCACCTCAAACTTTCTCTGCTGTCTTTATCATTTTGATGACATAATAAATAATATTATAACCTAATTTTGAATTAAGCTAAATAAAAGGCTATTTTGAGGACCTCTTAAGGGTGGTGACATCAAAAACATTCCAAAGTTGTTAGTGTTCAACCAACTATACTGATGACGACAACTTACAAAACAGAAACAAAGAAGGAGTGAAGGACTCTTCCTAAATACTTTCCCGCATCTAATCTTTGATCCATTCATCCATCAGATCTTAGAAAATACCTTTACCAATGACGGCAGAGGCCATGCCATCCATATACAAGCAAAGTAGCGTTTTAGAAATACTTCCTTTGAATAAAGTTTTCTGTGTATTGTGTTTGTGTGTGTCAATGTTGGGTGATATGTTGTCTTTCCTTCACAACACAAAATCAGAAAGAAAAACATAGATACAATGATAAAACCAAAGACTGAAATGGATTTTCGCATTTCATGTCTTTTGTTTTGTGTTAATGGTTTTTTTTTTTGTCTGTCAGTTTTTGGTACTATGTCATGGCAAACGCACAAAACTTAGAAATGAGAAATTTCAAAGTTTGATTAGTAAAGTGGACAAGTAAAGAAAAGTTGTTTCTTTTTTTTTCTAAGAAGGACAAACCCAGACGTTAGGTAATCTCCTTTTACTCAAGAGTGTGTTGGCTATTGATTTTTATTTCTACTTCTCGTAGGTCATAGGTAGGTAGGTGTATTCCACATAATTAGTACCAATGATGGGGCAGCAAAAGTTTTTTGACAGAAATAAAATAATGATAAACGACAAAGAACTGAGGGGGGCAAATAAATTGAAATTGATTACCACTATACGAGAGAGGAGAAAACTTTTTTTTTTTTTTTTTTGTTATTATTTTCTACTTATAAAGTCATGCTACATTGGAAAATAAATGTTCCACTATTTGCTGAATGATTATTTTAATTCGAGGAAATTTGTACAATTTTTTGTAGATACAACGCAAAGACTGATTCGGCAAGCTTGATATTGATTTAATGGCCTTTGATGTTTTGATTTATTTTGCGCTTCTAATTATCAAAATTATATTAATGACTTTTTGGAGGAAAATTATAAATCAATTACCAATTTCAAGTACAGTTTTAGTGTAGATACAAATATATTGTCCGAAAGAAATTGTATTTATTAGAAAGTTGTTTGGTATTTTTATAATTTTAGGTCGGAAGAATATTCAGTGGTTTTACTTTTAGGTTAATTGTTTTCTTAACAAATAAAAATTGTATTTAAAGACATTAAAATGTAAATTCTTAATTGGCGCCCAATGCGGAACTCTATTAAAGTTTATTTTACAAGTTGATATTTATAGAGAACTGGTTATATTTTGTATTAAAATAAAGAACTATTAGGTGCAACAATTTGTATACAACAATAAAAACATAATAATGAATGAACGCTTGAGGTACTGCTACATATAAGTTTGTTGAGCATATCTGAGCTATATTTTATTGTTATCGATTTACTATTAAATGCAAGAATTAAACAATCTCTCTCTCACATTAGATTTTTGGATATTCAAATTAATTTCAACGTTTTCAAAGAAATCAAAGAGAAGACGAATTTTTGTTGAAATAAAATGCACACGTACACTGCTCTTATATGCCATCACATCGTATGCACACGATTCTTAGTAGAAACAGCTAATTATTATTCGGTTTTTGCTTATTAAAAAAAAACATCCTTTTTTTTTTTTCTACAAAAGAATATTAGTATAGCAATTAAACAATATAAATTTGAAAACATAATTTTAAAAACAATTTTAAATCCAACAAAATATTTTTCGAAATGTTTACATAGATGGACCCCCCATTTTGATCGAAATCCGTGGCAGTTAATAGTTTTCAGTAAACTGTTATACAGATTTTTTGTTTAATTATGTAGCATGTAGAAATTAAAATATCAAATGCTATGAAACTGCATAAGAAGCATTCACAATCGTTGAGTTTCGAGAAAACACTATCGACCGCTTCGTCAACAAAATTAATGTGAAAACACAGAGCTTTGACATATTTATTAAGGCCAAGTTTACCCATGCAGATTGGGCTTCTTAACAAACAGCAACATGTCTATATCCTTCTCTCTCTTTTATTCAAAAATGTCACAATCATACGTATATTGGTTTTGCATTCTAAATCACTTTTGAAACGAAACACGCACAGACTGACATGATCCTTGAAACAGAATCTACAGCAAAATTTAAGTAAATTAGACACACTGCCAGCGTTAGGAAAGTTCGGAAGGATTTAACAAGAGATACCGATGCACACTGCGGTTTTGAGTTTTTGAATATTAAAATAGGAGGGAAAAATATAGCCGGGTGAAGTATTCCACATTCGCGTTGTACGGCTAAAGACATAATATCTGTACTTGGCAGTACGTCCGAAGTTGGGCTCAAGGATAAACTGATGAGCATTCTCAGAAGCGCGAGTATTACTGTTAAAAAATGTATGAGGAGGAATGCAACTGGATATTTCGCCAAGAACATGTTTATAAAAATAGCGATAAAATAATGAGAGACATACAATATTTCGACGGTGTTTAAAGATGTAAATTTTATCACTATAGTTCTATCACGATCACCTATCATTCTAAGAACTCTATTCTGAATTTTATATAAAAGATTCAAAGGAGTTTTTGGAGCTGCTGTCCAAATGTGAGAGTTATACTCCAGCTTTGGGCGAATGAAGGCCTTATAGATTACACCCAGACCAGAAGGTGAGAAGAATTTCTTGTATCTTCTAAGAAAGCCCAAACATTTGCAGCATTTTTGGCGATATCGAATATGTGGTCGTTCCACAAGAAATGTTTGCAAGTGCCACTCATTGACAGCGACATGGAGGGCGGGTTCTGTTTTAAGACGGCCCTGGGTTTTTGAGGCATTAAATTCCACCCGATTTTTTATTCCCTATTTAACAATGCTGTCTAGATCCAAATTTAATGAGTTTATCACACGCTGCCATTGCAGTTCCAAGTCCGAAGAACAAGGAGGTGAATCTGGAAACGAATATGAAAAGCTCAGAGTACTACGAATATTGTCAACAAGACAATTTAGTGGATTAGAAGTTCCAGATAAGAAATCAATAATGCAAATGAGCAAAAGAGTTGCAGTCAAACCAGATCTCTGGGAAAACCAGCATTTATTTTATGACTATCAGACTTGAGACCGTCCAAAATAGAACTTGCAGTAAGCAAGATATTTCTTAAGCTTATAATAAAAATCAACGTTTCCATGACCTTGAAAAGTAATAATAATAATCCCACGCCTCTATCCCCTCAGGTCATTGGGCTAACAGTTGATGTTGTTACCGCCACATTTATATCAATGTATAGATCCGTTGTGATACCCAATTGGAAGAAACCCACGCTAAAAACACAATAAAACATATCTCTTTCCGGCAAGCAGTAGCTTGAAATATCGGAAGGGTGCTAAAAATGAAGAAGTGTCTTTATAAGTGTCGGTCGGCACAAAGACATTGGTTTGATGGGAGGTTACAATACCACTGTCATTTGAGGGCGTGATCATCTCATTTACCCCCACTGGATAGAGCATCCATGCATCAGGGGGAGCAAGCGGCTATCCTCAACGTCTGGTGGGTGAGTTTGATGGATCAGAGCGCCTGTTTAGTTGTGTCAGATTTCAAAAAAAAAAAAAAACAACTAAAATAAGTGGTTATAAATGCGATTTGCAAATGATCCGGTGTTTCTTTGTGGTTTTTTTTATGCAGTTTTTATGCACGAAATGTCTTTCAATTATTTTACAGTTACATTTTTCATTTTTAATGAATGCATTTCTTAAAAAAGCTGTTGGTCTTCAAACCCTAAAAAAGTTTATTTTAAATCGATAATAACTGGGAATATTGAACAACCAGGATACACTGAACTTTTTAGTTTCCATTAGTTCATTCGTCTATTGTCATTCCAAGAACAAGAAAGAATCTCAATTGAGTTTTTTTGCGATATTTAGTCGAAATTAATATACTTTTCGCCCATGTTCAACAGTTAGGCTCATCAGTTAGATGCTGTAGTACCTTTCTAAGACGCAATATATTATTCGATGGATACCGACAAAAATAAAATTTACAGCTTTTAACCGCTGCGAATTATATTAAGGAGGCTTTACATGTATCTTCATCTTCATCTGCATCGACATCTGCCAAAAAAGAGGAAACAAAATGAAAAATTCATACTTGTGCGATAGAGAGCGAAAACCAAAATGGAGATCATCTTCAGGTATGAAGATTATAGGAAGTACGAACCTGAAGATTGCAGATTATAGTGAAGATGAACATGTTCAACTTCATTATAGCATTTTCATCTGCACCATAATTTGTTCCGTTCAGATAACGAATTGTCAAGTTTTTTTTTACCATTTCACCTCAGTTTGCTTAAAAACAACGAAAATAGCGAAAATGTTCTTCTCAAAACTACATACCTGACCGCTAAGAACATGTGATTGTGAGATGTGTCAAGAAAGTTATAGCAGAGATCGAGTAAGTTATTAGTGTGTACCCTGTCTTACTTTTATGTTTGTTTTATATTATTGGCCCGCTCTACTTTTCTTCAAGTCTGCAGATGCAGATCCATGTAAAGCCGCCTTTATTCTAGGGGAATTCGGTCGAATTCAAACACCCAGAAAATAATGCCCGTGGTCTGGCTTGTTTAAAAAAAATCTCTTGTATTTTCCTAGAAGTAATCCTCTAAACCAAGCACTACTTTTTCTGATTTGAAAGAACAAATAAATTATGCAATCCATTGGACTAGGCAGACATGATAAATATGTTCACATAGGTCATACTGATAACAGTCCTGTTGTCATACCTATTTTTAAAATCTTGTAAAGATTCAAGCGAAACAATTAAGTAAACCCATAAGTAAGCCTTAGATAGGTAGCTGATATAATAGCCAAACAAAAATGACTAGATATACAAGAGTCTAAAATTGCACTTAGGGTAAAACTAACGTCTGGGAAATGTGCGAGTAAAGGCCACGGGAGGATAAACTTTCTGATCAAAATACCTACAAATTTTCAAAAAGATATACTTACACAATAGAATCTACTCCTACAACCTAAGGTTAGTTTTTTGGCTTTCATTTTAATAGTAATCCCATATTTTGAAGAAAGGTCTATAGGTACATAAAATCACTCTATAAATATTAAAAAAAAAAAAAAACTTGTCTCCTATAATAATAATAATAATGCTTTACCATTACAAGAAAACTTTTCAAATTTTGTATCATTATTCTTTTGCCAAAAAGGTAGATATATAACATTATGCTTCAATAATTTGTGTTGTTATTACTTTGGTGGTATTAACAACGGGATCTACTGCCTGTAGTGCTTTGTGCATTTTTAATGACTTCAAAAACATTTCCTGCGGGCTTGACGAAGAAACTTTCAAATATAAGAAACATCAGCACTCTCCTTACACAGCCAGGCCTCTCGAAGAACACATTTTCTTCTTATTATTTTTATTAGTTTTTTTTTTTTTTTTTTTTTTTTTTTTTTTTCAAATAAACAAATGATTATTATTTTGTTTTTTTTTTTTTTGTTAAGTTTATTTCGTTTTTAAGAAGCAATCGAAGAGGAGGACTTAGGATTTTTCCATCATTAGAAAAAAAAAACACGATTCAAAGGAGGTATAGTGTGGAATGACGAAGTGAAGACTGCTTAAACGAAACATTAAAGTGAATAATTAACAGATATTAATAACGACAAGGACAGCTGCTGTTGTTGCTACTGTTGATTCTGTTTCTCAATCCTGATTCTGCTCTTCCTCCAGCATTAGCGACAGCAACAGCGGGCATGTCTGAAATTTTTATTAAATTCTGTCCTTCTTATGGGTTTGATTTTAATCCTGCCGCCGCCGCCATCGCCACCACCGCCAATAACAATAACAATAAATCAGAATGATTTTACTTTGGAATCACAGGGTGCAAAACTGAAAGCATGATGGCGGATGGAAGTATAGGTATAAATATATGAAGAATGTCAGTTGTGCCTTTTGTCTAGGAAAGGATCCAAGATCCAAAGTGTTATTTCATTCATAATTTTTTTTTTTTTTTCAATCGGGATTAATTTTTGCCTCGAACCGCAATTTTTAATACTTTATTTCTTCCCCGTCCTTATAATGATTACATTTTTTTTCTTAAAAAGGGTCATTTGTCGTTTTTGTTTCATATTTTGTTGAGTAGTTTTTTTTCATGACTGTTGGAAAAAATAATATTTCGTAGCTATATTATGTATGAACTCATTATGTACGAGTATTATTTTGATGCGATGATTAGAATGGACTCTTGTAATTTGTTTGGAAATTAGACATGGATGGATTAGTTGTAAAAGTATGGGGAATAAGGCACGTCCCTAGGTTAAGCTAAGTAGGAAAAATACAAATGTATACATACGAGTTGAATTATACTTGGTATATTTTGCGTTCGAATATCTGTACTACTCCTTCATTGCCCAGAATATTAGTCAATAAATTTACCAGAAGCATATTGTTTTTTAAGAGTCCGAAATTTTTGATCAAAAACCTAATTTCATTTCGGTTAGTTACTGTAGACATGGATTTGAACCTAGCTCAGTATTGAAAGAAAAGGGTATTCCCATATACACTGATGGGTCAAAAATGGATTAAAGAACAGGAGCGGGGTGCTTTTTGAAGCTCCTAATATTAAGGAATAATTTAAAGTCCCAGATGAATCTAACGTCTTTCAGGCTGAGATTTACGATATTGAAAAAGCAGGCAAAATAATCCGTACCAGAAAACTGACATCATCAGAGATCACATTTTTCGTGGACAGCAAAGCAGCTATCAAAGCGCTATCCAATGAGACAATAAGGCAGTGGAAGGTGCCGAAGCGTACTAAATATCATAAGTAACTCCAACAAAGTCAAACCCTGCCGGGTCCTTGGATGTACAGGCGAACGATATATGTAGCATATGAAATGGGAAGGAAGGTTTCAATGGCAAATGGGGACAATAGCATCTTATTAGGTATGGGTCCGTAAGTCCCGATAGGCATAGTGAAAGGGAAGATAGACATACAATTGAAACAGCAAATGAATGACTCCTGGATATAAAGGAGCCATCGTGTCATCTCTAGAAGTTTATGCCCTTAAATAAGCTGGTGATCGTGGGGCCACATGGACATCCACTGGCGAGTAAAAGTGTAGTAAAGTACCTTGGCATCTGGTTGGATCAGTACCTGTATTTCGACAGACATATAGGTGCTGCTTTGGCCAGGGCTAGGGGAGCCTTTGCCTTGACAAAACGCCTGTTTTATAGCAGCCGTCTTGACAGCAGGGTGAAGGTGATTTGCTACATGGCCCTCATCAGGCCGATGATTGCCTACGGATGCCCGGTGTGGTTCAACGTTGCCCCATCTCAAATGGAAAAGATTCGGGTGTTTGAGAGGCAATGTCTTAGACGTTGCCTTGGATTACACAGAACACCAGAGTCGGAGTACACAAGATATTATTCCAACCAGGTTCTATACAACGGAGCCAACATAAACAGAATAGACAATTTTTTGTTCAAGCTGATTCGGGGTCACGTTGCAAGAGCGATGTCCTCAACTAACAGCTTAATTTTTGGGGCTTATTACCCCAATAACGAATATTTTGAGAGTGCGCGGTTAAGTGGTCACATCCCTCCCGAGGCATTCCTCTATTTAGACAGTCGAGGGCTGATACAGGATGGAGGGGCGGTTCCGCTCATCTACCACGTCAGCCGGAAAACTGTGGATAGGCGAATCCTGTATGGTCGAGACGTCATCGCTCAAGGTGGAGAAGAGCGCCTTCGGTTCAGTAGGACTGTGTCCGATCGGGACCGGAGGGATAGGGCGAAACAGGAGAACCAGTTCTGGTGGCTCTCTGAACAGCATCGTGATATTTAAAGTCGATGAAGATGGTATATCTTGGCCGACTTACATAGATTTAGGCAATTAGGTATAGGGAACAGTCGGGGTGGCACCAAAAAAAATTAAAAATATGTATGTATGCGGGGCATACGTGCATGCATCTGCGTGTCTGTACATGTATGTGCGTACGTATATGTATGTGCGTATATGCATGTATGGGTGGGTTGCATGTTGCTGTGTGTCTGCATGCATATAAAAAAATAAACGAAAAAAAAACAAAATTTAAAAAACGAAAAAAAAATGCTGCTGTGGCTGTTCTAGTTTTTAAGTAGTCTTAAGTATTATTAGGTATTTTTAAGTAGCTTAAGTTATTTTTAGGCAGTATAAGTTAGTCTTATTTAGTTTTAATTATTTCTAATCTATATTTAGGTTTAGTTTATAAGGGAAAAAAAAATGATAAGATACCAAGTTTTTTTGTGAAAGTTTCCTTGGAAAAATAAAATAAAATAATTAGATTTAATTAAAATAGTTTTTAGGTCGAAAGACATTAGTTCTAAGAGTTATTGTTTAGTTTAGAGCGCCCGTAAAGGGCCAGTAAATTAGTTGTAAGTTATTGATAAGTAGGCTAGTTTTAAACATTTTTGTCTAGCTTTAAGATAGTTATAAGTGAATATGAAATAAAAATGAATTTACAAAAAAAAAAAAATGCCCTTAAATAAACGAAAAGAAAATCCAGTATAATTTATCATTAAAAGAATATCAGAACGTTGATAGGTGTACTATTGTGCCATAGTTATAATGTCTACTAAATTATTGGGTGCATTGGCACTCGATTTCTGCAGGAGTTGTTAAGATATTGATGAAACAGAAATCATTAAACACCTGCATGCGACTGTCCAAATCTACAAATCTGTTTCCGAAGTGTCGGAAGCGATTTGTTAATGAACTGGACGACCTAGTTTGACCTCTGTTTGAAAGGGGATCACAATGGAGTTGTACACGCCCCTTTTTTTCTTTGAGAGGAAATCATGCTTAATCTAGACAAAGTTTAATTTCAATTGTTTTCAACAAAGATGTGTGTGACACTCACAATAATAATGTTTGCAAGTCAAATTTATGTCATCAATATCTGCTCCCAATTTTACCTCTGGCTTCGTTGCTCAACGTGAAGAACGCAAGTTTGTGCACTAGTGTAGAGGTTGTAAATTTTGTCATCCAACGATGAAGTTGAATGAAAAGTTCGACGAAATTGGTTGAGCTTTTTGCGCACATAGTGGACGACCGGCATAAATTACCAGGTGATAATAGGAGATAATTTGGTGGTTAATTTCTAGCAACAGAATTGAGCTTAAACCGGTATTTATTGAAATGTATGCCATTGTTATAAATAAAAAGTTATGAATGTAAATACATAAGCTTATTCAATTTAAAAAAATATGAAAGGGAAACAAACAATAAAACCATCATCTTTTGAAAATATGTATATCAGATACAAAGTTAAGTATGGAAACTAGTATTTAAACTGGAAAAGTCGAAGATCATGATATTCAAGGGTGGCGGTGGTAGATTGAGCTCAAGAGAACAATGGACTTACAACAATGAATCTATCGAAGTTGTTAGGGATTATAAATATCTTGGAATCTACATAACAAAGAACTTGAGTATGGAAAAACATCTCTCTGAAAAATTAGCGAAGGCGAAAACTGCAATTAATACCGCATGGAAGAATATCTTTAGTAACAGGCATATATCACATAGTGTTAAATACAAAGTATTTGAATCGGTGTCCCAATCCACATTGTTGTATGCGGCCCAAGTATGGGGTGCAAAAAAATACGAAACTGTTGAAAAATTACTTAGATTTTATTTGAAGCGCATATTTCGACTTACCCAAAATGCGCCAAATTACATGGTAATGTTAGAGTCGGGCATCTCTCCAATGTTTATTAAAACATTAAAATTGAATGTTGATTACATCATTAAGGTATTGAATATGCCGGATTTTCGCCTACCAAAAAAAACTGCTCTTCAAGCAATACGTAGCAGATCTGGATGGTTTAAGGATTGGCTCGATCTGGCCTAAGAAGCTAATGTAGAATTAAATCTTAACGACTTGAACTCATGGAAACCAGCACTATACAAACTGATCTCAGATTTAGATGACCGTATAAGAGTAAGGTATGCGGAGGAAGCAGCAGATTCAATGCACAGAATGATCTACAGTAAACTGAACCATAATTTGAACGAAAAAAATTATTTTAGAGATGACCACTCCATTGAAGAAATATCAACCATGTTCAGGATGAGAGGTGAATTACTGAATCTTAATTACGTACCGCATCGTGAGGATTTACCTATCTTTTGTGAAATATGTAATATGGATGAGAGAGCAGATATTTTTCATTTTCTTGGTAGATGTCCAATACTAAGGGAAACACGAAGACATATTTTTGGTGAAGATTTTTTATCCGAAGAGGTGATTTTAGGATACTTAAATGAAATGATTGTACCCAAAATGTACAAATTTTGTAAAATTGCACTAGTGTATAGAAATAGAATTTTAAGTGAAAATTTTTGAACCTGAATTAATACTTAAATTGGTTTATAAATTTGTAATCACAAGCTATAATTGTCAATCTGGCAGACGGCAAATGCCATGCTATATTGTATGTACATAATTTTGTTACTAATATTTAATACAGAATAAAAACAATCTATCTATCTATCTATCTATCTATCTACAAAGTTAAGTAAATATATAGGTTTGTATCTACATATGTTTATCTTTCATTGTTTGTTTCGATTGAGCAGGAAATTACTTTTATATATTACTTATTACATTCAATTTTTTAGGAAAAAAAAATTAAATTTACGCAAAAAGATTTTAAATTATTTAAAAAAAATTATTTGGTATATACATGCATATTTGCATTTGTACTATTAAAAACAAAATTAATTCTTGAAATAATTATATTGCTTACCCTCAATCTTTAAATATTTAAATGTTACCGCCAAATAATGTCAGATTCACACAGAGTCAAATTCCATTTGAATTGCAGCACTACACTATCGAAACCGACGCTACCGACACTAATAAAACGAAACCTATAAAAATTCATATTGAAATGAAAATTTATTTTGCAAAAATTAATAATTTTACACTACCCTTGTGTACTCATCGGACACAATTTTCTCGGCTACACCAAAAATTAAATGGGGCTTAGCAAGAGATCATCGGCAGAGGCTTTAATGACGAAGACGAACATGAGGACACCTCTCACTTTTGTGTCATTGTCCAGCACTTTGCCATATAAGGAACAAATTCCTGGGCAGTTACTTGTTCAATGATTTAGAAGAGCTCTCGAATCTTTCAGGCAAAAGCCTGCTGAACTTCATAAAAGCCTCCAAATGGCTCGATAATGATAGAACTCATAGGTTATACAATTAGAAGTTACAATAATTCAGGGTACTACAATGGATATATTCTGGTCTAAATGTGCCGGTAGCAAGATCAACTGGCAGTCCATTTACCTGACCTAACCTAACGCTACCGAATGATTCATTTCTGTACGAAAACTTACACTTTATCAACTGCTAAATGTTTTTTTTATTATACATTTTATTTACGGCAAATTAATATTTTAAATATTTTTTTTTCTGAACCGATCACTTAGCAAACTAAAGAATGCACTTGGTGGAGTGGTGTGGTGACTTACTGACCAAAAATGAACTGGTTTAATGTTGCAAGTAATATTCTACCTCTACAGGTAATGCAGTGTCAGTAAGAGAAAGGTTTTCTTTTTGTCGATAATATTACTGAGGTAGGAGAAAAATAGAGAATGTGGTGTAGTGTGGAGTCAGTCTGTAAGAATGGGAGTGATCGAGTTGTAATTTTAATTTTAATTTTTAATTTTGATGGGGGCAATACATCCATTTATTTGGCTTAATACAAGCTTCATAACTTAACCTAACTTAAAACTATGAAACTTAGGGCTATGATTGGGTTGAATTGGGCGGACGATTTAACAGGAGGATTTTAAGGCTGGGAGTGCTGAGATTGAAGTCGAAACAGTTTTCGTTTAAATCAACCCTTCGCAGCATTCGGGTAATAGGTTCATTGAAGCCATAAGAGGTACGATGAGTAGGCAGGTAGAAGAGGCGAGGGTTTCTTAGTTTACAGGGGTTAGTGTTGAGAAATATAGAGGTGTAGAGGGTTTCAGAGTCAACGAAACCTGAGAGAAGTTGATGAATGAAGAGGATTTCTGTTATTTCTCTTCGCTCTTGCAGGGTATTGAGGTAAATTAATTGGTGGCGATTTTGATAGGAGGGCAGAATCAAAGAATTATTCCAAGGCAGGCCACGAAGGGCGAATCTTAAAAAACGGCGTTGAATGCTCTCGATTCTAGAAATATGAATTTTTTGATATGGGGACCATAATTGGCAAGCGTATTCAAGTAACGGGCGGACAAAGTTTATGTAGAGTGATCTGGTGACGTATGGGTCGGAGAATTCTTTGGACCATCGTTTCACAAAACCAAGCTTTGAATTGGCTTTTGAAATAATATTATCGATGTGTGTTATGAAATTGAGCTCTCGGTCACATAATATGCCGAGGTCTCGAATCGATTCAACTATGGCTAAGGATTGATTGTAAAGAAAGTAGCTCCTGGGACAAGATTTTATGCGTTTGCGTGAAAAAGTGATTAATGGACACTTAGCAATATTACGCTCTAAGCAGTTTTTGATACACCAGACTGAGAAACTGTCGAGATCTAGTTGAATAATGGAAGAGTCGTGTGAGGAAGAAATTGTCTTAAAAAACTTGGTATCGTCAGCGTATAATAAGATATGGGAATGTTTAATTACCAATTTATAAGATAAGAAGAAATCCATTTTAAGAAAATAGGTTCAAAGCCGAGGGTGGACAATTTGAAAAGTATAAGTCTATGTGAAATTTTGTCAAAAGCCTTACTAAAGTCAGTAGTGATCACATCTACTTCCCTTCCGCTTTCTAGAACTGAGACTGTATACGATACAAATTCAACTAGATTAGTTGTTGTAGACCTTCATTTGAGAAAGCCGTGTTGTCTAGGGGAAATGAGCGACTTACAACGGAAACTTGAAATTTCGTACAAAATACTTTCAAATATTTTAGGGATATGTGAAAGTTTGGCAATGGGACGATAGTTTTTAATATCGCTCTTAGTACCCTTTTTGTATATTGGGGTTATGAAAGAGGTTTTCCATACCTAAGGAAATTCTCCTTGAGATAATGATAGACTGAACAATTTGGAGAGCGGAAAAGAGAGAGCTGAAGAACATTTTTTTAGGAATATTGCGGGCAGGCCATCAGGGCCAGGAATATATTCATCGTTAAGTTGATTCAACTTATTTTCGATGATATATGGGTCGACGGTAGGAGGAAGAAAAGGACCTAGTGCGAAATTTAGCAAATAATCGAAATAATCTAAATCAGGTACGAAAGAATCGTCGGTGAAAGATTGCTTGAAAAATGTGGCAAACAAATTGGCAATATCTTGCGGATTATTTGAAGTTTTAGAATTGAAGGAAAGACAGGAAAGGTAACCATCGGATTTTCTTTTAAAATTGACGAACTGAAAGAACGACTTAGGGTCATTTATAAGGTTGGTTTGTGTTTCTATTAAATAGCGTTGGTAAAAAGTGTTGTATAGCTCGGAAAAGTGAAGATAGGAACCAAAATAGTTAGATTAATCAGGGGGCGATCGAGTACGAAGGAAAATTGCCCACAACTTGTTTCTCTTGTTACGCAAAGAGCGAAGCTTGCGGTTATACCAATACCATGTCTTTTGTTGACTAAAGGGTACATGGAGAGAAATAGAATTAAATATTTCCCTGTAAAATTTTTCTGTGGCATCTTTCACGATAAGGCTATCGAAATTATAGGAAATTCTGTTGAGATATTCATTAATATGACGGAAATTTGCCTTTTGAAAATCAAAGGAGAACTGATTTGTAGGGAGATTAGTTGGTAGTGGACAATCATGATAGAATGAGAGAATTAGGGGAGGATGATAGTTGTCGATAGTAAATAAGGATAGAGGTGAGAGTGATACTGAAGAGTTAATGAGATCGGTTGTGAAAATAAGATCTAGTTGCCTTTCCGTATAGTTTAGGATACCACTAACTTGACAGAGGCTTGAATCTACTAGGTGATCTATAAAAAGGCATAAAGACAGATCTCAATCTCATCTGGTGTAGTGGTCAAATAACTTATGGATATGTATATGTGAAGCTTTAAACGTTCATGTTTTATTTACGGAGATCGATTTGGTTTATAGGGTGATTCGTTCAAACAACCATGATTTAATTTGGTAATATTATAATAACAAATAAATATGTGCAGGTAAATAAAAATCAAATTTTATCAATTTGAGGTGTCAGCGTACCAATGATGAAAAGTATGTTTTGGACGACCTGTTATGCGAGAATTTTGTAATTTTTTTTAAAATTAATTTAAGTCCGGAAATCGAATTCTTTACACTTAAACAGCACTTTATCAATAGAAGCTGGCATGTTTGGAGCACTGATATCTATTATCTATACACTCGATAATGGATACAGGTTGTTCTTCCTTGCCCCATTTGAATTCGTCAGCCATTTGGATTGGTTTTTATTCATCAACATCCAAAATTAAAGCAAATCAAAAAAAAAAAAAAAAGTAGAAAGAGAAACGTCTAACACACACAGGGAAATCCTACCGTGCGTGTTCAGAATTATTTCTGTTTTATTTTTTTGTTCTTTCTTTTTCTCTTGCATTTCATTCACGCAAGACTATAAACACTCGCCGTGTAATACTGGACTAAGCTGATTGAACATAAATAAGAGCCATAGATGGCGCACTGGATGCAATTTCAAAATGGCGGTTATTGGTAAATGCAACTTTTTGATTTTTTTTAAACAGATGGCGCTACCTTCTATGTCAAAATTTCAAGTAGTTATTTTTTTCCTGAAGTGGCGTCACGAAAGCTAGCATCGCAATCTCAATTTTGGAAAACATTTTTTTGAAAATTGGTGTATCAAGCTGACATTAGACTAGAACTTCTATGATTATTATCTTCGGCACTTAAGCGATTTCGTTTAATGGCTTTTGTTATGCATGTACGTATAAGTCAATAACGTCTAGTATATTGTTAGAATTTGGAAAATCAGATGAGTAAAGTTCACAGTTGCTTGCAATGCATGCTTCGTATAGAATATTTTCAAAACGGAATTAGCTGAATACAACTAAAATCTCAATAATTGATACAATTTTCCTCCTAATCCTAAATTATTATATTCAAAGAAAACTGACAAAAAAAAAACCTCTGAGAAGATATTTTCTCCGCTCAAACCAACAACTTAATCTCAAACATAAGTTGTCAACAGCATCATTTCAATCAGATGTTATCAATATTTACCTCATTTCAAAGCGTCCTTTAAAATTTATATTTTATTACATTTCCCCTAGCGTTGTCCCCACTGCCATTCAACGCCACCACCGTCCAGCAACAAAATCGCCTGGAACTGAAACTCGATTTGATCAACTCCTCCTCGTTGACGACGACGACGACCGAGGTCTTATTGTGTTTTTTTGTGTTTGTAAAAATATTAATTTCCTTGGTAAACGTTTTCTCTTGCGCTCATCACTCCTCGGGGGCGCGAGCTGGGCTGAGTTCCTTGGTTTTGGTTTTCTTGGACAAAACAAAGTAATCACTCTTCTGGTACATGTCTCTCTTTGTTTGCATTTCCCAAGTGGCATCTCTTCTATAAGGTATAGACCCATCCCAGCACAGCCTCTCGAAAAAAAGCGTATGCAAATAAAAATATGGCTTGCTTTTCTTTCCATCTGTCTGTCCATTTCGTCCCATAAAATAATAAGCAAGGACTAAATATACCTATATGTATATATTCCTATATAGAAGTAGAACGAAAAGCCCCAGCAAAACTCAGCATCTTATTAACATTTGTGCTCCAGAAAATTAACAATGGACGTACGGAAATGAGATGAAGGATGAAGGATAACTCCATTCTTCTTCATGTTCTTGTGGGCTTGCTTGAATTAGGTTGGGATGGGCTGAACTGGACTGGGCAGCATCCTCTATTAGCCCTCCTAATAATAAGGAGAGTTGCTGTAATGACCCTGAACGCAATATGTCTGCAAACGACAGAGTTAGAAGTACGTATATGGCTATACAGTAAGTGCCACACAGTGATGTAGTTAAGGATCCATGATGCGGCAATGGTAACGGCATACGGCAAAACGGCAACCAAACCATCAACATTCCAACGAACCGAGCCAAGAAGATGAGCACCAGATTAGGTTTACTGTTGTGTTATAATTGTTTAAACAATGAATAAAATGAATAAATGGAACGAAAATTTCCGTAATTATCTTTCTGCTATGCGCTTAGATAGATAGATAGATATGCTGCTTGCTGTACGCGATTTTGTGTGTGTTAGGGCAACAGGGGTGTCCTTTTTAATTTGCTTCACTCCATCTACTGTTGGGATTCGGAATCTCTGGGTGTCCTTTTATTCTCTGGGTTTAGTTGTTCCTTTTTTTCTCTTTTTGGTTTGTGCTTAATAAATGGTTTTTTCCGTGCACACGCTAAATGGTAATTACGCCGCTAAGGACTCAGATCCTCTTCCCCCAACCAGTATAGATGATGGTCGTTGGCCACGCTAGGACCCTTAGAGGTATCTTTCCATGGGTTAGGGAGATTGTTTTTTGGGGGGAATTATCTATTATGCGGTTAAGCTTATGCTGTTTTTATGGTGGGAGTGTGGGTACGAAGAAAGAGATTTTTCTGTGCGGTTATTGTGGAAGTCTTTTATTTGTTTGATACTTTTTTTTAGCTTGGTTATGTTGTGGGATTATAATTGTCGCAAAGATTTGTTTGCGAATTTTGTTTGTGTTTTTTTGTTATCATTTTTTTTTCTTTGCAAATTATTTGATGCGAAGATCCGCAAACGCAAGCTTGTTTATATTTGCAGAATTTTTTTGTGTTGTATATTTTTAAAAGGTTTTTGGGAAGAGTATGAAGTTCAAAATGGAGTTTCTGGTTTTTGAACTAAATGAAAATGAAGAGGGCTTGAGGTAATGCTTTAAGCAAACTCAGGACAATGATGTCAACCAATAGGAATGAATTTTTGGTAAATTAAGATAAATACAAAATAGGGGATTGGGTTTATGATCCCCAATCAACATTACTGAAAAAAACGTATCACAACAAAATTTATTAAATATATACGTACTTCGAGAAATATACAATTAGTGTCTTCTTTAATTTGTAGAATTAAATATTGTTTGAATTATATAATCTACCCCTATTTATTATATTTATATATACGTATGTTAAAAGGCAACAAAGGATCATCCAAGCCTATAAGTATAGTGAAATAGAGTTGCTTAATGTCGGTATTCTACTAGGCGATCAACGTACAAATTTCAATTTCAACACATTCAACTCTAATGCACGATGTCTTCAATTCCATTCAACCAACGAGTTTGATCCGGGTAGGAGATCGTTGCTCAACGAATTGTTTAACAAGTGAACTGCTAGTGTACGAGCTAGTGTTGCTTGTTGAAAATGTTGATTCAACGTGTTGAGCAACATTTTCGAGATAAAGTGTTGCATATTCTTTGTTCAACTCATTGATCAACTTTTTTAATTTTGTATGATGTTGGTTGCTCTGGGAAGGTTAGATTAGAAGAGGTGGCTTATTAGAGACATCGCCCAGTTCGTCGAAGAAGTAATCTCTAAGGACTTCTTTGCTAGTTTGATCTAACCTTTGGACTTCTTTGCTGTTTCGAGGTAGCTTGTGGCATTTACGAAGGAAGTGATGTGAACCATCTTTCGCTTCTTCGTCTATACGATGATACCCATTCTGGTCATGTGGGTTCCCATTGAGTTGTGACCCGTTAGGATGTACATGAGGAGGGACAGTTGAGGTCTGTTAAGTCCTAGTAAGTATTTTGTTTTTTTTTTTTTCTTAGTGATATCTGGCCAAAGATTACTCAAAAGTCGAATCCCGACAACTGTCCATACTTGACCATCTGTCATTTGCGGTTTTGAGGAAAGTTTGTTGGATTCTAAAATAAAATGTTCTTGCTCCAGAGGCAAGTGTTCCGGAAACGATTTTTCTCGGTTCAATTGATGATCCGTTTTCGGTCAGTTCATCTGCGATTTTATTACATTGTATGTCACTATGTCTTGGGACCCAGATTAGGGTGACTAAGTTCGATTCGCTTAACAATCTTAATTCGTGGCGGCAGAGATCTACTAGTCTTGACTTTGTGACGATTGACGAAATGGATTTGATTGCCGTTTGGCCAGGGCTAAAATCTATGTGCGGTGAAATGTACTCTGTTTGAATTGTCGCATTTGTAAAACTTATCATAGTACTGTGACCGTAATGTCCCATTTTCAAGTTCCTACACTCTTTTAGTCGTAGAGCGCTCTTGGCCGCCAGCTCTTCGTTGCGTTGGATGTGGCAAAGTCAATCAATCCCCAAAGTGTGAGTCTTGGTTAGATGTACGAAGTTATCAACTCGCCCAACAACTTGTTGAACAACCACATCAAGAACGCAGTTGATCAACTTGAAAAACTCTCTTTTTTTTGTAAAAATCAAACAAGCTTATCAACTAGTGTACGAGGTTATTCCACATTTGAGTAGGTTTGTCATCTATATGTGTACGAGGCTCCCAACATGTTTTGTTCAATTTTACGTCTGACTTCGTTTTTCGTTGCTCAACGTGAAGAACGTTTTTTTCTACACTTCTATAAGAGGTTGTAAATGTTCTCATCCAACGATGGACTTAAGCAAAGTTGATTTAGATTGTTGCGTACGTAGTGGACGACCAACATAAATCAACTTTGTGCATACGAGAGGCTTGTTTTCTGAAGCTTACTATGAAAAAAGTGGGTCCCGAAATAATTATATAGGAGGTCCATCATGTTCTAAATAATACTGCATACCAAAATTTAAGAAAAAATGCACTACTGGATCGCACGTACTTGCCCTTATGTTCGATCACATCGTATGCGAAAGATTCTTCAAACAACTAAGTATATTTTAAAGTCGTTTTTTGCTTAATTTTTCATATAAGAAATTTCTTTAATTTTATTCTAATAAGAAATTGGTATGACAATTTTGAATATTTAATTTTAAAACTAAATTTAAAAACTAAATTTCAACAAAAAATCACCAAACCGGTTTTCCAAATATTGAATTTTCAAAAAAAAAATATTTTTTTTTTCAATAATCCAAAATAATATTGTTCCCAAATTTTGGTATGCAGTAAAACAACTAAAAATTGGATTTTTGAAAAATACATTTTTTTTAAATTCGATACTTCGAAAACAGGTGGATGATTTTTGTTAGAAATTCGGTTTTTAAATTCATATTGCTAAATACTTAAAATTATCATATACTAATATTTTTTTTAGAAAAAATTTTAAGTAAAAAAATTAAAGTAAAAACTGAAGTAAAGAAAACGACATTAAACATATAATTAGCTGCTTAACGGTATTTACGGTAGCTGACTTTTCTTTGCTTTTCGACTTTATCATAAACGACTCATCGGAGTTCGATCAAAATGATTATATACATTTTTTTCTGAAAATTCAATATTTCGAAAACGAGTGGACGAATTTTTCTTGGAGTTCTGTTTTTGAATTTATATTGTTAAATACTTAAAATTTCTATTTCAAATGTTCTTTACGAAAAAGAAAAATACGTAAAAATCGACTTTAAATATATATTTAGCTTGTTGTACTAAGAATCCTGAGAGCAAGTACGTGCATTTTATTTAGGTTTTATTTAAATGTGACCATGGCTCTATTTATCATGCATTTGCAGAACTAATCAAACAGTCCGTCAGAGAAAAAAATGGATTTGCATTTCCAAAGCCAAAAGTATAAGCTGGATCGTGTGTTGTTTTTGTAAAACATCTCATAAGAAATAATATAATCATGTTTATGCCATAAGCTCATTCTTGATTTTTTAATGTAACTCATCACTTCACCAATAACAAAAATTAACTGTACCTGAATTAATTTCGCTTCCCAAGCCACCAAACTCTACCCTTCTTCTTCATTACATATCTATAACCAACTCGTTGAAAATCTATAATTCTTTTCAACATTTTCACACAAAACTTACCTATACGTACACGATTCTCTAATTGAAGTGCAATAACTAATATTTAATTTCATTGAATCTCTATCGCAAATCATTAATCAAATTATATTAAATTTCGCAGCGAAGCCCCGCGTCCCTTTCCATTTATATTCCATTGTGACTATATGAATGAGTTGTACAGAACTTTTAAAGAGAAACCCTAATTTCTAATAATAATTTCCAGCACTTTGATGATAATTTATACCACGCGATCTGATCCAATTATTATTTTGTTCATTTTCCCAAAAAAAAAAACTTTCCCAAGTGTAATTACCGGAAAATTTTTCCAACATTAAACTCATTTATACACATTCATAAGTACTGCAGCAACAGCTACCAAAAAAAAATGTTGCCACCTCCTGCACTGCAAAAATTAAAAAGAAAAAAAAATAATATTATAAATGTCCCAGGATATGAAACGGTGGCTGATTCAACAATGCACGTGCAAAGCATCATTCAATCATAAAAACACGCATTCGTTGGCCCTTACAACTATAACATCACTGCAAGCGGTCCATCAACCGTCACACCACTGCAACACAACAACAGGACAGGAACACAGCCTCATCATTCCGCATATAACCACACACCGGCGTGAATTGGCATCATTGCAATCATCTACGAGTCCTTTTGCGTTCCCTGGCCAATATGTTGATCTGATGTCTCCCTGCTATTACCCAGATCACAATAGTTTTTTTCTCGCGCAGTGAACACAATGCATTACAATCATTTCCATTGCCATTTTACCACCCTCTTAAATGTGCAGGGTTTGTAGATGCAAACATAAATACACACATATATTACCGAATATCCTTTTGTGTCCTGGGAATACAAGGAATGACGAATTACCTACCACTGCCATTCCCACGTCACGTCGCCGGCCGTCGGCGTCGAGTCGAGTCGAGTTGAGTCGCTCCAAAAACCGCCGCTTCTGTTCGGTATTCTGCTGCTCGTCATTCTCGACGTCTGCCTTTTGATTGTATATTTAATTAAATAAACTATAAAGGCGTTAAGTAGAGGTAGAGGGGAGGCTTTATAGACAACGAGCAATATTTGCCTTATGAAAACGGAAGCAGCTCAGACGTATGTTCCAAAATCCAAAGAATAACAATGCGTTTCTGTCCGTACTGGTCATGATTCAGGGCCGCATTTTAAAACCTTGATAAACTTTGGATGGAAAAGTAAGAGGCAAATCTTTCGACATGAAAAATAACTAATAGGGCCTAGCATTGCAAGTATGTGATATGATTTATTACGTAAAGAATTAATTTCAAAAGTTCTTTGTCAAAAATCAATCTCTGCGTACAATAAACAAACAGTGGGAAATTATATCGACAGTTGACTCTTACTAAAAACTAATTTTGAAAAAACAACACAACATTTTAGTAAATAAAAAAATATAATGTTTTCGCATTTTTGACTAAAAAACAATTTTAAATTTATAATAATAAAAATTACTGGAAGGAGGCAGATAACAAACTATTGTATCCCATCCATTAATCAATCGGACCGGACATATCTAAGAATCAATTATTCAAAATTGTAAAATTAAATAGGTTAACTGCTGTCGTTTTTATTTGGCAATCCGGAAGCCTTCCGGGCTCCTCTGAAAGCGTTCACTTGGGAAAAATGACAGTTCTAATTCTGAAGAGAATTTTACTTCTGGATTTGAAATCAGAATCAGAACCATAAACTAATAACATAAAGACCCGAAACCTCTGCTTTCATTTGACATTTGCCAACAAGCTGAAACACACACACAAGTAAATTTTCCGTTCATCTTTTCAATAGACACATTTATAAAAACGCACACAAGAATCTTTTCTGTTCATCTTCCTATAGACACATAGACAACACAGCCCTAGTTATTTGTTTTTGTTTTGTTTTTCGATTTCCTATTCTATTCATGGATAGGGTTTCAAAGGTACAAATACAACAATGTAAACAAATGGGTGAAACGTACGAAGGTTTCCGATCTTAGTATGGCTTATTTGTGATCAGAACCAAAAGCACTCACACATTCATATACTTGAACGTCAAACTGGACTGTTTTTTTTTTTTTTTGTTTTTTTTTTTTTATAACTTTTCACGCGCTCAAGGGATTATGAATACCCTTTATATGTTTATCTTAACACAGCGCGGGCATCCGTTTGAAGAAGAGAAAGAAGGATAGGAAAGATGTGTGGCGCGATGTTCTGAGACTAGAGCTGGTTGTTGTCTCAGATTTATCTCCAGGGATGGCGGCTGAACTAATGCGGAGAGAATTACCGTGTCTTATTTATTTATGTCCCTTATAATTCCCATTATTTTATTTATTTCATTGTCATATTTTATGGGTATGCTAGTTTACTCAATCACATGTTGTTAGTGTTATGCCTAAACAGCATGTAATGAGCAAAGCAGCAACTTATTTTATGACAATTTTTAGAATTGGTTTTTAATGGAATATAAGAAGACATAGACTACGGCAGGAATCGAACCTGCACCACGAGGTTGACAGGCGAGCACACAACTATCGCGCCACGGCCACCCCCATAATATACGTCTGGTCGCACTATGCGTGTTTTAACGGACCAGCTCACTATGAACTATGTCGTTTTCGATTGGTCGTCCGGTGTAGTAGCTTTTGAATGCTGAAAAGAAGAATCATTTCCCACTAAACGTCAAACTCGAATCTAATATCAACGTGAAAATCAATGCTGTGTTAATTTTCTGTTGATTGGCTGAGTTATAGTTTATTTAAGGAAATAAAATTCAAATGTTGAAAATTTAATTCCTACTTTTGTAGTCATGATTTTATTCTTCATTTTCTTCACAATCCTCTTAATTAATGGGGTATGTTTGCAAAATAAAATAATCACAAATGGGCGTTTGACATTCTCCGCTTTAGATATGTATACACATGTTTTACACTTCAGAATCAAGATTTTAGTATTTACTTGTTCGATTAGGATCCCCAGTCAGAGAGTTCATTCGGATTACCAATCGAAATTGATATTAATTTCCGTTGAAAATATCAATTAATTAAATGTCAAAATGACAGTTATCATTCTCTGGTGCTGGTAGAAAGGGGTTAAGTCAGAAATAGTAGTTTTCCACAAAATGAGATTTAAGATTGAATATTTATTTGTAAATCCAGATATTGCTTTTTAAAAAAATTAATGTTGCAGAATAATCATCAAAGCGGTCTTCTGTAATAATGCTATTGACAACGAAATATGAGAATATAGCCACATAGTTTTTTATGTACCTATTTAAACTACATTTTTTCTAGGGAGTGAAGCCAAGAAAAAAATCTTTTTGGACATAAATAACTCAATGTAATTGAAAAATGAACTTTAAGACAATAAATTTATTTCAAATAAATAATAAGTATTGAAAATTCTCTATCAATCGCTAAATTTTTGCAAAATTCATGGAAAACAGGAGGAACTAAGGTTAAAAGTGAGCACAAATCCTTTTTGGATTTGAATTCTTGTATTTTTTTTTCAGGACATTTACGAAATTTATTATTATTATCTCTTGTTAAACTTAGAAATGTTTATCCTTTCTATCGCAACCAAGTACTAGATGACTTAAGCCCTTAGGAGCAACAAGATTTTTGAATTATAATATGACTAAGTCTTTAAAATAAATAAATACAAAGGACTTAAGTCCACTTACACCCTTTATACCAAAATAATTTGAAAACTTTCTGACGTACACCCTTTGTACCGAAATATTTCTATAGGAAAGAGTAGCGCTAGACTTACGCAGATAGGACCAAACGATATAGAAAAAAAAATATTACTTAAGTCTAATAAAAATCTAGCAGACACCAGAATCAAAACGATGTTTTCTTTTAGATTTTGCCGACAGAATATTCGAAGTGAAAAAGGCTCTCGGCAGAAAGGGTCAAAAAATATTGAGTAGTGTAGTGTTGGGTTTTGTGTTTTCTTTTTTTCAGAATATGAACATCGACATTTTACAATCGCCACTTATAAAACTGTCTTGACGGACACGATATATTAAAACGTATTTCTTTTTAAACCGCCCAAATATGGAGTGAAGTCAAAAACTTAATAGCAAAAGTGTCAGCGTTTGAATAAAAGAACTATTTTATTATCCAAATAACACACATCTGCGATGCATAAACTTAGTTAACTTAAGCGACAAAGTTATTTATAAGATTTAATATTTAGATGCATAATCTGGTAAGATGAAAATTGCAAAAAATATGTGATCATGTCGACAGTTCCAGTTAAAAGTTTTATATGCGAAATAGTTTTCCATTGAAAATAAGGCGATGTATGGACAAAATAATAATCAGTATCCTAAGGAGGTGGTAGATACGGGCCTATTGTATATTTATTGTATATATATATATATAAATATGAGACCGACTCTAGGCAGCATTATTTTATATATGTGTGTTCAATGAGGCTGTTCGGAACAGATTAGAACACTTTAGAACAGAAAAGTACAGGATTTTGCTGTTCAATGAAAAATTTTCTGTTCTAAACTGTTCTGGTTTGGTGTTAGCACTTTGGCAATGAGATAAGAATTTTGTATAGCTTTTTTAAATAATTAATATTTTGTTTAACTAAACAAAAGTGACATGGTCTCTGAAAATATTTTTTTTAGATTCAGAAAATTGAATACAAATAAAAACGGAAATATTGCCTAGTTTCGCTAGTAACAATCTACTACAAATTTAGACGCATGCATTTGTCAAAACTTAACTTACGGGATATTTGTTCGGTACATCATTCTCGGGCCAAACGATTGACAGATTTATATTTTTCGTATGAACATAATTTTATCTTAAAATATGGATAAGTTAATCCATATTAGATCTTAAAATGCGTTAAATCTTTAACATCTGGAAAAAAAATTCTTCGCTCTGATTTCTAGAATAATACTCACAAATTTTGCCAGGATCTTAGTTGTTTTCGAACAAAAAAATATATATTCATTGGTTATTTATTAAAATGATAAATTGCAAATCCGTAGTGTACTCCATATTAGACTGTTCTTACATAACAGCTAATCCTTATTACTGTTTTGTATTTATTTCGACTACAAAATTGATATTTAATAGATGTTAGTTTCTTGAAATATTTATCACCCCGCACATTTTAATGACTTCAATTAATTTAAAGAAGTTCACTCTAACCATATCATCTCAGTGTATTCAATAAGTAAAATATTATCGAAAAAGAAATTGTCAACCCAATGTAAGACCTTAGGACGAAATCTGCCAACCGTGTAAACTAAAATTAGCAATGTAAGAAAGTTGGAACAATTACCACATTCTTAGCATGCATTTGAATGTTGACATTTTTTTCTTTTTTCTGACAATATTGTAAGATCTGCGACAAGCGTCTGTCTTGGCTTGACTAGCTTATAAATGCTCTTTTAGATGTCCCTTAAGTTTTCCACACATATCACTGTTGGTTGTTGTTTTCGAAAAAAAGGACCAAAGGACACTGAGCACCCAATTTTTTGAGAAAGTTTAACGGTGTATTATCGATTACATAGGTATAATTTTGTATCACTATTTATGTAGGTATTTCTTACTTACCAAATTATAACAGCGGGCTACGGGTCAATACAATTGGGCTTAAAGATAAATGATTCCTCCTTTAATGTAGCAATCCATCAGCCACATAGTTTTTCTGTTATTTGGATTGCATTGAAGCAAGCTTAAGTTGTGTTCCATACCAAGTGGTGATAGTGAGTTGTTCGTGTTCTATAAGAAAAGAATTGATGTCGTTGGTATAACAAATGTGTGATTTTTGTCATATCGTTAATTTTGTTATATTAATCTAAAAAACAGAACCATCTCCGTTAGTAAAAATATAAAAAACAAAAATTCTCTGAAGTTGAAGGGAGATTCATTAAAATCCCGTGGCAATGATTTTTTCATATATTTTTACAAGTTCTTGCGTACGCTCTTGAGTAAAATAGAAGATACGTAAAATCTTCATATGTACTAACAAAACCCAGAAAAACATTAACCTATCATTATGGTCGTATATATTTTTTTCATAATATAAAACTTGAGCCATTATAAAAAATTGTTATCTAGCTTAAAAAAATTTTCCCCCAAGGACCAATTAGTTTATTGCGCGCCTTCAACTTTCGCGTAAGAACAAATGCAACCGTGAGCTTAAATGTCTCCCCAAGGATTCATTAGTTCATTGCGCCTTCGAATCCTCGAGCACAAATGCAACCATGAATTTACGACCCATCCATCCCTTTGCCCATCAGCCATTACAATGCAAAATCGCACTATATTGTAGTCGGTTTCGGGTGTTGGTACAATTACGCTGATGGAATCCCTTTTTCCTTCTCAAAACGGCACACAAGGTATAGAACAATGCCACGGGAACCAATAGAATTTTGATCTCGCATGTAAGCTGGGTTCAGCTTTGGCGTGCCTTTTCCCAAGGTGCGAGTGCAGGCTGAAAGAACCAGAAATCCTCATACTCGTATATTAAATGAAATCGACGATGACGACGACTATGACGACAAAACCGACAATGACAACAACCGCCCGGTGTGACGCCAGTGGGGGTTAGACGCTATACTTTTACGTTAGGCTGTGATCCTGTGGCACTGGTCCTGGTCCTGGTCTGCTCCCTCCTCCATATCGTGTGGTGTGTTTCATAAAAAAAAAACACTATGAAACACTGGATGATGGAACAATGAGCTATTGTAGTTTTGTTCTGTCAGAATGATTTGAAAATATAAAAACGGAATTGGATTGGTGTTTTTGTGTTTTGTTTCTCACCCCATGATACAAGGTGGAACTTGAAAGACCTGGACATATTCAGGATATTTGTACATAAACGTACATGAACATACAATAAAAAAAAACTACAAGCTCAAGGGTGGGTCACATAACATATATTAAAACAATCATATACAATTTATAATATCCAGACAATGTCATGCAGGAATTGATGTCTTTCGGGGCACCATCAGGACATGCATGTACGAGTACATAACCTATATGAAAAGTGCGGTAACATCGTATGTACGTAACGTATACCATGTGGAATAGAGGTGCATTTATAATTTCAGTTGTACACAGCTCCGCAATTTAGTCGTATAGTTATGTTGGGGTCTGGAGTAATGACATTAATAAGCCGCTGACATGACAGAACGATGTCATTAAATTTCGGATAGTAAACTTTTTTTTATCATTAAATAAAGTACATTCAATCGGCGATCGGTTCTCCCAAATAGGAGTGTTTAATTTGGGTATGGATATCGTTTTCTTTATGGATACAACGTCTGTCATTTGGATAATTGCGAGTACAATAAATATTAACAGTGGTTGTAGTGAAATTGAAGAAATCAAAAGAATTCATTGACGTCATAAGAGCCTGTCAGAACTCTTTTGGCGTCACATTGACTTTAATTATGTCTACAAATCATTTGTAAATTAATCTCCAAAAGGTTACATACATATGCATATGAGGAGAAGTGTATACATATACATAATAGTTACTATTACTGAGTTATCGCTCTCTCTTCGTTGTGCTTTTCCTTATTGTTTGAGTAAAGAATAAGGAGTGTGGAGATATGATTTTGTTTTACTTGAACAAAAGTAAGTTTAAGTATCCATTTCCATTGGTAAATATGGAATTTGATGGAAAGCGATTTCAATTGATTTTGTTTTTGATATGCTATTGGATTTTATTCCTGCATATTAAACTACTAGTTGTCAAAGTAAATGCATTCAATTGTACTAGTGCTTAGTGGTGTTAGTAAAAAGAGAGGTTGATCCACAGAAAAATACGGATCTGCAAAATTGAATTAGAATAAGAAACAAATTTTTGTTTACCCAATGGAAGGATTAAACTTGACAAAATTGATATCTTTTACCAATGGGAAACCACATAAAAATTGCGCTAGTGTCGAAGCAGACTTAACAAATTATAAGTAGTTGTTTGGTTATTTGGCAACACCGTGGTTGACAATTCAAAATTGAAGTACCAACTTGTACAAGTTAAAAGCTAACCCTGGTGGTGAGTTATGTAATTAAATTGAACTGGATAAATATCAAGATCTTGTAGTGTTGTTGTAATGTATGCAAAGCTCTTATCTATATAGGTCTTCGTGCATAATAAAACGCGGCTTATGTTGAAATAATTTTCAAACTTTTGTGAGTTATTTTAGGGAAAGAAAGGAAAACCAAAAATTTGCTCTTAAAATTCTATATCCGTATTTTGTTGGTAACAGGAGGTAGAAATCCGAATTTCTGAATAAAATATTAAATTAGGCGTTTTTCTTTCAAAACACTAAGCTGTCAAGAAGACAAATTTGTTCTTTTTTTTCAATCGGAGCGCACAAAATAAATATGCCCGAGAAAAGCAAACTTGACCTTATTTTTTAAGTCATTTAGGTGACTGTATGGTTTCATCTTTCCCCTCTCTAGTTAGTTTGCATCTATAGACACTGCCAAATGCTTCAAAATCGACAAAAAAAATACGATGGTGGGTGTATCAATTTGAGCGTCTTTGCGGTTCAGCGTCAAGAATCTGCCAGTGTGAAAATTTGATATTTTCTGAACTTTATTGGCCCGAAATCGCACTGATAGGGTTTGAGTCGTATACTCTAGAATAGAAGACTAATTTTTGTATAATCGGCGCTGTTGATGGGGCATCATTTTGTGTGGATCGGGCAATGGAATTCATCAGGCTTACACACTTCTACGGAGTAATTTCCTGCTGCGCATAACTTTTCGAATGGTAAGTTGTCAGAATCTGCTGCTTTATTGGACTTCAGTTTGTATATTGCTATTCTCACTTCGATGGACGGAAGTTTTCCGTGTCATCATCGACATTGAATTATTCATTCCGCCTATTAGCGGTATGTTGGTCTTCTTCCCCGTTAAACAGTCTGCAGAAGTAGTTATTCCATAGAAAAGAAAAATCTTATATTAAAAGATGCATCTTGTAACCTCTACTTTAATTATTGATTACTCTTTTTTTTATTGCATCAGGAAATAAAATGAACTTACAAAATTTAATTTCTCAAACTAGTCCAAAATAGCTTCTGGATTTCACTTTATCAAGCGAAGTTGGGTATGTAGTGTATCTAAATAGTAATATGTGGTACATTCCGACATTCCTTGTCAAAGCAGGGTAATGATCATCTGTTGCGGCTTTCGTGATGACATCTTGCCGATTGACATCAGCGCCAGCAGTGGCGGTTCTATTCGCTCCAATGAGTTGGCACACTTAACTTCTAGAGAGATATTTGGATTCGCGACCGGGAAAGGTTGTGGCGAATATAACTTTTCGATATCATATTTTCTCACAGTACTTCGTTGTTCATTTGTTTCTTATCAAATTTTCTTCTTTCCTTTACTACCAGGCAATCTCATCATCGATGGACCTGTTTTATATCAGTTTAAGGCTTCCACTAGTTCTTCAGCTTCAGGGTCTGAACAAATTTGTGATGTACTGATTCAATACGACTTTTATCAATTTTATATGAGGGATCCCAGTAGGAACATTATCTAAGTGAAGCGTATTCAGGATCGGAATACTACTTAGCAGAATTTGTTATTGTAGGTGTCCTTCTCATACAACCTGCTCGACAAACTTTGGAGTAAGAAACAGTTTGTATTGTAACGAAGTTAAAAATTCAACCTTACCAAGCAATCGACATTCCAATTTCCACCACACATTGCATTTATCGACGAGCTAAATGCTATTTCACCTACAATTAAATTTTCAAATTTAAAAGCTATAAACGTCAAAGGGCAGATATGTAGAGCATCGTCATTAAACAAACACGTGACCATACGATTTATAATAAAAGCAGAACATCATCATCAAGTCAAACATCATGCCATATAATTAAGATGAGATTTTTCTGCTTTCTTACAATTCACACATTCTTGTTACTGAAAATATATCAAGGGCAGGTAACATTTTTATGGAAAAGCATGGACCTGTGTTATATTTAGGTACTAATCTAGTATGCATAAGGGAATTGTCTAGGAACATACTACCGAGTGCGTGATGTACTACCTAGTACCGTAAATGTTGTTTCTTTCGTTTCGATCAGGACCGTGGTCTCTATCTCACGCACTTTGTGGCTTTGGTTTTGACCAGGGCTGGGGACTCTATTCCACGAACTTTGTACGTGAATTGAATTGAATTAAATAAAATTGTTAGTGTCAGTTTATTTTAAGGTATACTGTTGTAAAGTATATGAATTACCTTGTTAAAGTGTTTTTGATTGAAACTACATATTGTAATATTAAAAACCGAATAAAAATTGCTATCTAACCAGAATTCTGAACACTTCACGCACCGAGTTTTGATGCTTTAATCTAAAAAAGCATCACAGTATAAAGCTCTTTTGTTTTTATTATCAACTTTGTCACCATTTTTTGGAGCAAGGAATGCATTTTCCATAAACAAAGAAATTTCACTGATTTTATAGAAGAATCGAATAAAAATTGAAAAGCAAAATATTTACATATATCTGTGCTTTTTTAATTTCTAAATACTTGAATGGTTTTTAGAAACAAACAGTTTTCGTATATTTCGTTTGATAAATAAACATCTGAGTAAGAATTGACAAATATCCAAAATTAAATTTCCATTTTAAATGGTTAGTGTGTAGACTTTTTGAACGGCTCTTAATATCTTTAAACAGCGGAAAGAATCAACTATTTTCTTTTATTATTTTGCATGCTTTATTGTTTTTTTTTGTTACAGAGTTTTTAGTGCTTAAGATGTGTCCATACCAAAGAAACATTTCAGGAAACATTGCTTAAAAAACTTTTTTTAATTGTTTCAATTTGTTAAAAAAAACATTTCAGAAATGTCTGCTAAGCATCGGCTCATTTGATTTGATTTTTAAAATTTTCGTCAAGTGGATCCCACAAAACTTTTTGTTTCATAAATTTTGATCAATTGGATAACATCCTCGTTGCTCTATATTTTTCGCTAATACTTTTTATATTTATATGAACCATTACTAATGCACTTTCTACCTTTGTCAATGCTTGGAAAACAAAGTAAGTTTTTCATTTGGAGTGGGAAACAGAGAAACATTTCAGTAATATTTCGCTAGCGTCCAGACCAAAATAAATATTTCAGAAACATTTAAGAAATATTTCAGAAAATTTTCAAAAATATTTCTAAAATGTTTTTTAAATGTTCCTGAAATATTTCTGAAATGTTTCAAAAATGTTTCTTTGGTGTGTTTAAGAATACCTAAAGTTATATTTTTTCTATAATTTTAAAGTAATATTATTATGTATTCTTTATAACATTATAAGTTATATTATCAATACCAGATCTAAAGGTAAATCTTTTGAAAGTAACTGAAAGTTTGGTTTTCTGAAGTCAAATGAGTATGAGTAATTATAAGAGTTATTGTTTTAATTTATATGAATTCTCAAGCCAGTTAGTAGCAAAAATATTATTATTATATAATAATGGTTAGTGATGGACATAATCGAATGATCATTCGAATTATGTAAGAGTAAGAAATTTGGAATAGTTTACTTCATCTCAAGTGATCAACCAACATGTAACAAACTCTATTCGGGGACCGAGTGATTGCTATTACTATTACTAGATCATTCGAATGATGGTACAAAAACAAATACATTAAAGGTCTTCAATTCCAATACATTACATATTACAATCCACACTTGACTAGACACTCACACATCACAATACCTTTTAACTCTTGATCTTGCGTATTACAATTGCATTATACTTACACTTAAATAGTAGTATAGTGAAGTAGAAATTTAGAAGACCCATACTGAGACATCATTCGAATGATGAATGTAATTGATTTGAATTATTTTAGATAAAGTATCGAGATGTCTCGAGATAGTGTAAAAATCGATTATTTCATTGGAATGCGCACATCATTAACACCTACTAATAGTTCCACAACTAGAGAATCATTATCTTCGGAAGGGGACTCATTCTTCGTGAAATCTTCCAGCAGTAAAATGTTGCTATTGGAGTAAGACAAATCAATTAAAAAATCTAAGGCCAAATATACTGCTCCTGATTTTTTTTGGAGAAATATATGATTCTACTTATAATAAAATAATTTTAGGTTTTAATTTAATTCTAAATTAAGATTCATTGTAAGACAATTATTATATCCATTTTAAATGTTATTTTTAGTGAAAAAAACAGATGATTTTTCGCGTAAAAGTAACCTTAATTAATTGATACAAATCAATTGTTGCTGTCCCAATACTTTTTGAAGGCCATTTTTAGATTAACTAAAATAGGTAGGGTTACCTATATAAATCATCTAAGTGGATCTTGTCACATTACACTAAATTGATTCCAAATATATAAAAGACAGATTCTACAAACATAAATCACTACTAAAAACTTAAGCAGTTAAGCACCCTTTAAAACTTTCGAAAACCGCACATTTTCGGGTCATTGTGAAAACGAAGGATGTTTGGTTCGTATAACAAAACCAAAACACAGTCTCGTAATCTAAATCCGGTTAAGAAGTCTTTGAAAAACCTCATTCCTATGGCTATTTCCTATGCTGTAGGTATAGGTGGTATACGAGAATGGGTGAAACATTATGCGAAACACAAAGCCCCCCAACTGCGGCCAACCCAAAACAAGGACTCAACTATTAAGGTTAATTAACTGAAAATAATGTTTAACATCAACATGACAAGATGTATCCAAATGTCCATAGTAAAAACCGCACAACCACCACCTCCACTCAAACTCATTCATTCTAATACTAGAAGAAGCATTGCCATGCCGCCCTTTGATGGTGGTGTTTGCCCTTACTTATACTTAAATCTATCAACTTGCTTTACTCGCTGTAATGTGGTTAAACAGTTTCCAAAAAAAAAAAAAAAAAACACAAATAAGGTTCAAATATTTAAACTCTTTGTTTGTTACTGTTGGCGTCGTGAAAGTCTCTCGGACAGTTGTAGATATACGAGTAGTATGTATATAGAAATAGAATAGGGGTAGTAAACCTAAGACACAAATTCAACACTACCATCACCATTAACCATTATTTCGTCCTTACACCTGACGTCATTCTGTATAAATAGGAATTTTGTGTCGCCATAACTACTAGTAAAGTTTTTGTCACCAAAACCGACACAAATGACAAAGCAAAAAAAAAACAAGAAAAGAAAATACGGAAGGTGAAATGAAGGATTTTACGTCGACGAACATTTATAACAGATGGTTTCATTCCCTTGGGAGAAAGAGAAAGGCTAAACGAATCCTGTCCGTCTGGAATTCAAGACTTAGGGTTGAACATGGACAAGGTGTAATTGAAAACAGAAAGCAAACAATATTCCTCAACGAGACGGATTAACGAATTATCAAGCAGCAAAGAAAACTCCGCAGGGGTCGTTGAAATTAGATATGAAAAATAAATACCGCACGAAAGACTTTATTTCTTATGCCTCGAGAATCCGTTAAAATGCATCGCAAATAAAATTGGCCATGCACACGTGTGCCTATATGAAAGAACTTAACAATATTGTGTCGAATTTCCATTTCAATTCCAATGAAAATAAGAGAAGAAAATAAAAGAAAAATATTTGAAGGACTCGACCAAAATTTGATTTAAAAATCGGCATTATATCGTTTTGCCCTCGCGTTCATTTGACACCGAATCCAATATTTCAATTGTAGTCGCTATAGTCGCAAATCGCAACAGAGTTATAAATGGAAGTATCAATTGTTTGTACACCCCTTGAAGGAAGAGAAGCCACCCCTGTAATGATATACATAGCAACCAAAACACTACCACCCTTGACATCTGTTTAATGCCGAAGTTTAATCTGTTCTCCTCCCGCATTATTCTTGATCCGATGGGATATTCCATCTAGCATTGTGTTTTCTTGTTGAATTGATTAAATGATATAATTAAGGGTTTTATTTAAGGGCGGTGTCCTTGTGTATTTTCGTTGGACCAAGTATAGGTACAATAGTTTGACCCGAACCCGTTGTTTAACTCAAATCCAAGGATATTTCGAATTTTGACGTTATTGATTGTTTTCAGTGCCCCTATGTATGTAGGTACATATTTATATAAGAATATAGCAATGTCCTTGTTTTGATTGTATATTCATTCGTTTTTGCCACCGTAGCCGTTTTATATAAAAGAGTTGTCATGAAATTCAATTTATTGTCATGTCACTTGTTTCGGAACGTTCGATTCTGGCTTAGATACGCACACGTACCCCATTGACAGACGATACAAGAAGAGGAATATCAGAGAAGGAAGAGAGATTAATGTTAATTTCATGGCAATTTATTTAGGTCTAAACACGTGGTTGTGTGTGTCGTATCGAAAAGGTCCTTGTTTTCCTTATATTACGGAATTTTCTATAGATATATGTATGTTCTAGGTATTACAGAATGTGATGAAGTGTAAGTCTCCACAGGGTGTTAGGTATGTATAAAGTTTCAATTCATGAGTTTAAGGCAAATTCCTGTTTATATTTCCTTAGCTTTAATTACATACATATCGTGTACCTACATAGAGCTCATTTATATGTGTTGTCACTTCGATTCTACACATAATGTACTCGTATATATACACAATTTGAACGAAATCAGTAGAATAGTCCTTGAGGAGGTATTAGCCAATCCTCACATTATCATTTGAGCCAATAACACCCTGTGTGAAAACTCTTATCCCATAGTCGCCTCTCATACATATAAAGTACAAGTTTTCTGGGATGATCATTTCAAAGTGCTTTCACAGGATGTGTCGATAAACTTGTCAGCGTATGTTGATTAATGAAAGGATTTCGTTATACGAAGCTGTTGCGTATATATGTACAAGTATACATATAAATGGATCGGTGACAGGTTTGTTTTGTGAAGCAACAAGAAAACAAAATAGTTAATGGTGGGAATCACATTTAAACCGATAGGAAATGCGGTAGGGAGATGTCGAAATGGAGAGTATGGTATATAGAAAACTTAGAGAGTGAGTAAGTGAATTTATTTTGTATAAGCTTAATTGCAGGATTTAAACGATTAAGTGTTATTTTAACAAATCGAAGGACATGAGTGGACAATTGTGTCAAATTGTTTTGGAAGTACTTTGGTTTGGCCAAAGGATTAAAATGGCATGCAACTAGCAGTTATAAATGAATGGGAAGCATTATTTCAAGGACTTTTAAAATTGTTTAACATAACTATCATGCCGACTCAGCAAACATTCTTCAAAGATAGAAACTAAAAATTAGAAGACATATATTTTTAGATATTTTCATCTAACGATGCCATGTTTTTAGAGATGTGGAAAATTCTACACCAACAAATCACAACTAAATCGCTAATGAAAAAAAATTCGCTCTACCAATGCGCAGTGCAAAAAAAAGAGAAAAAACAATATTGATTTTTCGAAAAAAAACTACTTTCTGTGAATAATATTTTTTTTTTACCTGGCCAAGTTTTGCATTTGTAAAAAATATCGAACTCGAGATTTTGATCAAATTTGACATTACGATGATAGAGAACACCGAAAAAGTGGATCCCGCAATTCGCCTGTTTGTCTTTTTGTGTTTAGGACGATCTACAGCCTACGGTTCTACGGTTGAAGCGATTTTCTTCAAAACTTAGGTACTTCAGCGTTTTAGATGAGTGTCTCAAATAGATTCTTAAATCTCTTTTTTGTAGCCCCAAAAGTAACGGTACCTGCCATACAATTTTTTCTACCATCTTAATTATCTCGAAAACAAACAATTTTAATTTTTAAAAAAATCTCTGCACTACTATATGTATAATGAGATCATTGAAGAAAAATTCTCCAAGATGGAGCTTAAGTCTCTGAGATAGAGCACGGCATGTACACAGAAGATGAGGAATAGATTCGACCTCTTCTTCGTCCATGCAGCTTCCGCAAAAATTATTTGAATAAACGCCAAGCCTCATTACGTGCTTGACTTTGAGGCAGTGTCCAGTTATGACAGCAATTATGGAGCTGATGTGCAATCTATCTAAGGATATCAAGCACTTGGGGGGTTTCAGATCAAGTATTGATCAGAACTGTTTTGTCTTTAGACAGGGAGTTTTATTTTTCCATCTTCGGTTTATGCCTGGAATACGCTACAATGATTACTGTTACGCCATAGGTACGAATTAGTCTGATTACCGAAGTATATATCCAGTGAATTATACAGGGTTGAAGGCCCCATTTATTACCTTTATAGCTTTTTTTACATGAGGAGAGTACCTTTGGTAGTAGGAGGATATCTGCGTGAGGAATTTTGTATTTCCTTGAAAATAACGTTGGGACAAGTGGGATACTTTCCTAATACAGCAACCACTCTGTAGCTCTCCGCTTCCAGATCTATCATCAGCTCATTTGCTACGAGATTCAAGAGAAGAGCAGATAGAACACCGCCTTGCGGCGTACCTCTACTAACAAATCTTCTTGCAGAGAAACCACCCAGATTTGAATTGATAACCCTTATTACGGTACCATTTTTTTTTATTTTCGACTAGTTCATAAGCGGCTCGATGGATTTCGATCAAATTTTTATACTTTGCATACCAAAATTTTCGAAATATTTTTTTTTGGATTTAAAAAAAAAAACTCAAAATATACCGAAAACAGGTGGATTACTTTTCTTTTGAAATTTAGTTTCAAAATTTAATATGTTAAACACTTGCCGTGGAGCGATAGTTGTGTGCTCGGCTGTCAACCTCGTGGTTGCGGGTTTGATTCCTGCCGTTATGTCTTCTTATATTCCATTAAAAACCAATTCTAAAAATTGTCATAAAATAAGTTGCTTGCTCATTATATGCTATTTAGGCATAACACTAACAACATGTGATTGAGTAAACTAGCATACCCATAAAATATGACAACGAAATAAATAAAATAATGCGAATTATAAGGGACATAAGTTAATAAGACACGGTAATTCTCTCCGCATTAGTTCAACCGCCATCTCTGGAGATAAATCTGAGACAACAACCAACTTTAGTCTCAGAACATCGCGCCACACATCTTTCCTATCCTTCTTTCTCTTCTTCCACCGAATGAGCGCGTGTAAAGTTATAAAAAAAAAAAAAAAAAAAAAAAAAAAAAAAAAAAAAAAAAAAATTAAAATTGCCATATAAAATTATTTATTAGAAACAAAATAAAAAAATTATATATACATATGTATGTACATACAAAAATTAAGTACAAAATTACTTTTAAAATATATTTAGCCATTTATTAACAATCTTGTGATTACGATGTGATCAAACATAATAGCAAGTACGTGCGATCTTGTCGTGCATTATATTTTCTTCATAATGGTAAGGTTTTTTTGAGTTTTCTGACATTAATGTTCTCGGGGTGTAATGCACGCCTTTCTCGCCTAGTGGAAGACGTGTACTGCTCATCGCTCAGACACTTAGTCCCTGTTGGCGACGCTGCCAACTGTTTACGTTTACTCTCTATGGGCTAAAAAATAATAACCTAACATATGAATCAGAAAGCTGAACGCGACAAAATTCATCTAAGCTTTAACGTGATTTCATAGTTTTCTACTTCGTGACAATTCATTGGCCATGTCCAGTAGTGTTTTTAATTTGAAACATCAGCTAAGTGATCTTATTGTTAGGTTGATATGACTGCTTTTTAATAATGAAATTCCACGTTGCGAGAGTATGTGTGGTGACGTTTCTGAGATTGAAAAGATGCAGAGCTATCGCGGTGCACTTTTTTAAATTGTCTGTATGATTCAAGTGTACTATTTTGAATAAATTGAATGAAATAGGTCGGAAAAATAAAAGAAATAAAATTAGTCTATCTACATAACGCAGATCTAAAGCTAAAAATGCTTACATATATGCCGCATCTGTTGCAAATTTTCAAAAGATATCTTAGAAATATCAAATAGGAAACATTTTGAATTTCAACTACTGAGTTTTGATTTAAAGTAGTGAATAAAAGTAGCTTCCAACAACTTTCTGTTCAACAGCAGATTTTAAGCTAATTTCAAAAACACTTTATTTTTTCGCTAGCCATTGCTTCGAAATTACAAGTGGCAGGCACATGGGTGATATCTGAACGGCTCAAGGATAAATTGATGAGCATTCCTAACGTTTGAGTAATTTTAGTAGAGGAACGCATTTGGCTCTTACTGGAATTATGTAACATTAAAATGGTGTAAGAGATATATAAAAAAGTCTTAAAAAGTTTGAGCTTTGGCCAAATGTAGGCTATTCTATGTCAGATCAGAAGTGGAGAAATATTTTTTGCACCGTCTTAGAAAACTCAAAAACACTTGCACCGTTTTTGGTGAGATGCAGCGTAAAGCTAAAAGTTGTTTGGTTTCTTCAATCCAAGTTCTGCTTTAACGACAGAACACTTATTAGTTTTTTTTTATTGATTGGACAATGCTATCGAGATCAGAATATAATGAGCTTTTCATACGCCATATTGTAGTTCTAATATTTCAGACCAAGAAAGAACAACATGAAAAGCTGAAAGTGCTGTCATCAGTGAAACAATTTATGTGGATTAGAAGATAAGAGATAATTAATGAAAATAAGAAAAAAAGTCGTAGACAAAGTGAAGCACTGAGGGACACCTGCATTTATTTTGTGGATTTCAGACTTGAACCCATTCAATAATTATTATATTGAAATTGAACTGTCCGAAAGGTAGTTTCTAATCAAGCGAAGGAGAGCTTCATGCATATCAAATGCATGCATTTACATGCAGATGATAAATATGTAGTTGTATGTTTTTGGAAAGAAGAGAAGTAAGTTAAGTTAAAGTACTTGACTCAACAATGTTTTTTTCACACTGATATATATACTAAACAAAAAAGGAAAAACATCAGTGATGCACATCCTTGCAATTCTTATATGGAAGCTCTTCATTTCCCTAAAAAAAATAAAATTATTAAAATTAATTATACAAATATTTCAAAGAACTAAATGAAATACTTAACAGAAATTTATCTATGCAGCAGAACTTACTTAAACTTGTTCACCAACACACATCCACACGAGATATATGTATATATATTTATGTTCATATTAAACGGCAAGGGAAATGAAAGGATGCACTTGTACTTTCAACCAAAGGAATTCCTTCTTTTTAATCGACTTTACAAAGATCGGCCTTTATACACAGTTCTCTGAAATTAACTTAATTTGGTGAATTCCAACACGTTAAATAAAATTTAAAACAAAATTAAAGGAAAAAAACGAAAATAATCTCACACAAAAAAGTACTTTTAAATTCCACAAATGAACTCAACCATCAACCGAAAACGATTTTGAACCTCGGACCCAAATCTTTACGCTCATCAGACCTCGCACTCTGTTGATTTCCACAGCCAATCAAACTCAACATAACCTAACTACCTACCTTCATATGTATGTACCTACATGCATTCATACTCGTATATACTGAAAATAAAGAAGGCAAGACCTAGAGCATCGGCAATAGAATGAGAATCCCTTGAACAAACCAAGCACATTTCTATCAAAATCCAATCAAATTGACTTTGACTTTCATTCAACCTCCACTCCGCTTTATATATGGAACAGAACGCTGCCCGCTACTGCTTTAGTTATACCATATATGTAATATGAAAGTACCTACATACTTTCAACTCTACTTTGATAGCTTTTCCGGGACTGGACTTAATTCATTCGAATGCCATTGCCGTTGCTGCAAACAAAATCTAATTGCATTGCCAACTGTATTTGAAACTCAAGTATTAATATATACAATACACTTCATCTTACCCTTGGGCTGCCGAACTACCCTTCGAAAATCCATCAACAAATTCTACACACACAACCACCCACCCACCCATCGATATATCTCCTCCTGTGGCTATTGTTTAAACAATCGCGCAGCATGTTGAACATTTCCACAACGTTTACTTTGGAAATCCTTTCGAGCTAACTCATCCGTGTAAATCCGTAAAATCATGTATTTAGCCCAGAAGTAGCACGTGTCACGTCATTGTCAATTGATACGCATGAAGAGACAGCTGTTCTGTTTGTAATGTATACCCAAGTCCTGTTCTCAATTCAATACATGCAATGCATTCAAACGTGCGAATTCAAGGATTACCTATTACTATTATAGCCTATATGAAGACTGCTACGACGACCACCACCACGACGGATTAAGGTTCTCAAGAATCCCTTCAAAAACCGCTCTTCCTTCTCATTTATAGTCTTTGTGTTATTCATCTAACTAATGTCACTGACGAATCCAATGCAAGGTGGTAGCGGCAGGACTGATGATATAGAACGCACTCTGGCACAGAGTAACCATTAATTGCGTAAATCCTGGGACCAGGGACAATTTGCTTACGCACTGTAGGTATAACAATTTATATGTAGGGAGAGGCTCAGTTGCAACAACTAACAACAAAAACTCTCGGAAAGTTCTTTCTTAAGCAAATGCCTAGGGCTTCTCCTTTTTTAGAATCCCATATGGATAAGACATGATATGCAGCTATAAAGTCCTATTAACTGCACTTATGTATATATACTATACTCGCAATATTGCATTTAATTATCCTTTTTTTCCAATCCCTCTTCTGGCAACCTTGATTTTACTTAATCCAGATTTATGTATTTTATATAGTAACGCATTGTTTTTGTGCCCTTTTTTTGATTACAGGAGTTGCATAATCGGACCAGAGCTCGAAGTTAAAGTGTGCTCTATTGGAACTGTGATAAATCGCTCGGCATATGTGGCCGACTATTGCCAACTTGAAGGTACCGGAAGACAATCACAGCCAATGCCAATCAGATGGATGTCGTGGGAAAGTGTTTTATTGGTAAGTGTTAACTATAAAAATTACGTAAAGTTTGGCTTCTTTTTTTTTATTAAAAAGAATTTTTGCCATGGCCTATAATTAAAATTATTTTATTTTTAAGACGAAACATTGATTTGAAATTACATTGCATTTTATAATTTGTATACTTTTAAGTCAGTCCATAAATAAATTACTAATGGATGGGTTCACCAATATTAGGCTTAAAATGGAATAATTTTGGGTTCACCAAGGCCTTTCAAATTAAACTAGATTTTAAACACAATTATAATCTAAATATCCATTCTTGACTTATGAAATTTTAAGAGTGTCATTAGCTACGTTCACTCATTTATTATAGATAAGTTATATCCGATATACATTCCGATATTCAAAAAGGGTGGCAAAGTGGATAAAGTGCTTGATTGCCAACTTAGACGTGTGGGTTCGATCCCCTCGCTAGGCGCATGCTTTTCTTTACCTCCAATTTTAATTTGATGCCGCCCATGGGTTAAAATGAGACAGTCAGTATCTGGTTCTCAAATCCACTGTGCCAAACTAGTGCCGTGCAATTCAGGTTGCATTTAAAAGACCTTAGGTCTTACAGGCACATAGTTAAAAAAAAAATATGGAACGCAGTATGGAATAACACAAATCTTTCTGCTTGGTTCCTTTCTACAATAGGATTAAAGCAAGAGTGCAATTTAAGCCCACCAGCTTTTGCTCTATATATTAAAGACCTCATTAAAATCATGCCTTGTCGAATCACATTTGACGGATTGTAGATCCAAATCTTAATGCGGATGACCTGGTTCTTCTGGCAAAATCCCCCGAATCAATGCAGCTGATGATCAACAGATTACGTAGCTATTGCTTCCAGTGGAACTTGACCGTCAATCTAAGTATGTCCAAAACATTCGAGACGTCTAGCTCCAAGCGAAATATCTTTTCATGGTGAAGATCAAATCGAAACCGTAAAAGAATACTAGTACAACCTCTTTTTCGAAAAAACAGCTGACCAAGAAACTAGTTGCTTCCAAAAATGCGATTGAAACAGTGTGGCAAAACGTTTCGTCTTAGTTCAAAATATAAAGGGTGTTTCTAACAATATCTGAAGCAAGCTTTTGTACTGGTTACAATAACAGAAAGTTATTCCAGATTGCTGAGAATTATTACTGTGAACGCGGTTCTTGTCATGCACTAAGACTTCAACTTTTTTGAATTTCTTTTTTCTCAGAGTTATTAGAAAGAAAAAAACTATTTATTTTCCCAGCGATGCACAGTGGTCGGATCCACCAATCTAGCGGGACAAAATACAAAAATGAAAGTCATGCGAATCCTTTTAAAATGATGTGGCTTACTTTTCAATATAGTAGTTAACTGGTATTCATATTTTGTTTTTTAATCTCTTTCACTGATAAGAAAATATTAAGCTTTGAAGTTAGTAGTTGATGAAGGCAACTTAGCGCCAGCAGATTAGAGGTGCTTTTTATGAAAATTCGTTTAGCTATAAAAAATGTAACGGTGGGTCTTTTGGAATAATATTTTTCTTGAATAGAATTATTTGTGCGTAATAAGAAAACGATTCCAGAAGTTAATTGGTTTATTAAGTAATTTTTTATAGTTTCTTAAGTTCAACGTGAAAAATTGGACTGAATTTTTTTTTATTGAATTTTCGACTGTAATAAAACTAGATAGTTCCGCCGAGTTCAGACTCGAAAATTGTAAAAAGTAATTCTGTGGAGTGTTGGCTTTGGGGTAAAACAATGCGTTTTTGCGACGCCCATACAATTATTTTGAATTTTCAGAATGACCTCCCTAATAACGCGAAAGCAAATTTTAAAAATTTGGCGGCAAATGGCTAAATCTAAAAGGGTTGATGTGGTTAGAGCAATTATTATAGATAAGTTTGAGCTTCCTGAGCTGTCTGAAGATTCTAATAAAAAACTTAGTACTTCCGTAAAAAATTTGCTGTCCAAAATTGGTGAAAAGAGGGTAAAGAGCGGTAGGCATGTTATCCGATTTTTAGCTGCAAACTCAGCCTGGTTAGAGGAAACTTATACGTTGCCCGACATATTGGACAGAGAAATTTCAAAAAAAAAGTTCGGAAGAACTAGAAAGTCTTTTGAGGAATGATGTGAAAAAATCTAAAAAAAACGCAGTTCAAAATTTAATTACATCAACTAGCCCTAGGGAAATAATAAAAGCTAGTGAAGTTGTGCTTCGGAAAATGGATAAAGGGGATTCAGCAAACATCATAAAAGAATCTTCATCCAGTAAAGGTGCTGAGGTAAAAACATTATTTAAAAATTCCATATACCTCTGCCTCCCGATGAAGCATTTGCTTTAATGATTGTCATACATCTTTCCAAGCATCAATATCTTCTATTAAAAAAGTGCCGTGGGGTGGCCGTGGCGCGATAGTTGCGTGCTCGCCTGTCAACCCCATGGTTGCAGGTTCGATTCCTGCCGTTGTCTATGTCTTCTTATATTCCATTAAAAACAAATTCTCAAAATTGTCATAAAAAATAAGTTGCTGCTCATTACATGCTGTTTAGGCATAACACTAACAACATGTGATTGCGTAAACTAGCATACAATATGACAACGTAATAAATAAAATAATGCGAATTATAAGGGACATAAATAAATAAGACACGGTAATTCTCTCCGCATTAGTTCAGCCGCCATCCCTGGAGATAAATCTGAGACAACAACCAGCTCTAGTCTCAGAACATTGCGCCACACATCTTTCATATTATTCGTTCTCTTCTTCCACCGGATGCCCTCGCTGTGTTAAGAAAAAACATATAAAGGGTATTCATAATCCATTGAGCGCGTGCAAAGTTATAAAAAAAAAATTGAAGCATATGCTAAGAGTCAACTTCAATCCTTGATTGATCATCATACCATAGAACGACTTTGCTTTGGTCGGGAATTGGAAGTAAGTGAACTTCAAGGTGGTGAAAAATATCTTGAAGTTTTGATCAAATGGGGATGCGATGGATTTCAGCAATACAAATGATGGCAATACTGCTAGACGTTTTTTCCGAGCTGAAGAAAAAAGTTCAGAGATAACTGGAGAAAATAGGGAACTTATATAACGTTTTCGCATTATTTTAGAAACTCTAGGAAGTGGACATTCTATAAATAAAAATGCATTTGAAAACTATGTATCTGAAAAAAGAAGCCTTTATTTAAAGGAGTATTCATGGCACACTATTCCAGTGGGTATTCACTTTCTATAGGACAGCTCTCAGAAGAGGCTAGAAATAAGGACACAAGAAAATATAAAGAGATATTCACAAGATAGAATTCAAAATTGAACACAAACACAGATTTTTTTTTTTTTTTTTTTATAATCTACGCGCGCTCAAGGGAGTATGAATAACCTTTAAATGTTTCAACACAGCGCGGGCGTGGGGGTGAGGTTAAGGAAGAGAAAGAATGATAGGAAAGATGTGTGATCTCTTAAATCGGCTATTGATTTCTTCAGATCCATATATCACGTTCCAAAACGAATAAGTGGCATGATACTATATAACACAATTCCTTTCTTTGTTATCAATCGATAACAACCAAGACGAAATTTTGGCTGATGAAGATGAAAGCAAATTATTTAACTACAAGATTTTATAATAAAATTTTTAAGGAATATAACATTTTATTTTATTTTTTTTTTATATCTAATTATTCTTATATATCATAAACCTGAGTAATGGCATTGGTGAATCCGACCACTGTGCGATGTGGACAGATTGTTGAAATCAAAAAGACTTAAGGGCCTGATAAAATTTATAAGGATTTTTGACAAAAGTCCTTTAAGTGTTTGCCGTTTATGAAACTGTCCGTAACAGTATGTAATGAATTTGAAAACGAAGTATAATAATTGAGGCTGGTTCAGGAAAATATGAACTCGCGAATCACAGCAATATTAGTTATATAAAAATCATTCCTCCTGAAATTTCCGAAAAAATAATGTTGCCAGTTATAGCTTTCATTGAAACTCATTATTGAAAACTTTGACTATCAATTCTGAGGCACTTAAACAAATAAAACTGATGTCGTTTTGGTACCAACATGAAGGTTATAAGATATATGATATTTTTTGTCAAAAAAATATTTTATTTGCTCTACCTCATTTTGTAAATTCACTTTTGATTTTTCAATGATCATTGAAAACGCTTTCCATCATTGAAAAATCAAAAGTAAATTTACAAGAAAGCGGTAGAACAAATAAGATATTTTGTTGGCAAAAAAAATTATGTATCTTATTACCTTCATTTTTTGTACCAAACGACACCAGTTTTATTTGTTTAAGTGCCTCAGAATTGATAGTCAAAGTTTTCAATGAAAGCTATAACTAGCGCCTAACAAGGAGCAAAATTTGTTACAACTCAGTACCTTTGAGTTTCACAGTTTATATGTAGGTCTTCACTATCAAATAAGCATGACGTTGGCGTCTGTCTAAATGACAATTAAAAAACTATAATCTGTTCAATTTATATTTTCAGTACAGGCATTATGGGAGAGATTTTTCAAACACACTGGTGCCGGCTGGTGTTTGCACAGCACTCAACTTAAGAAATGGCTAATTAAATATTTCACAAGCCCACAACATGACCTGACTGCTTCCGGACTGTGAGGTTAGGAGTAGGAGACTGATCGCCAATTTGACTCTCACTTATTATGTTTATTAAAAAAACAAAAAGATTTATTCAGAGTACCCATTCGTCCGTTGAAGAAAATTCTAATACCTTTTTCTTTTTGCTATTGAGCTTTCAGAATTCAAGCTTTCTTAGAGCTTTTGAGAGCATATATTTTAAGTTTAAGGAAAAGGGTGCTATCGCTGCGTGCTTTTCTGCTTACATCTTTTCGTTTTTTTTTTTTGGAAAATGGTTAAAATGCATCTATACAATATTTGTTGGATATTTTTGTAAGCTAAAAATACTATTTGAGCAAGTTTTTGATGAGTGTTCATTTATTAATTTTAACTTTAAATTACCAAATCATTTTTTTCTTCATGAAAATTAAAGTAAAAATAAAAGGGATTCATTTGCAAAAATATAATATTTCAAATAGTGCAATGCAATTTGAGGTGATATTATTATTTGTGTGCTGTGTTTATTTACATTTAAAATGGATTTAAGTTCTTCAAAGGACACAAGTTCACAAAGAAGCAGTCAATCGTTGACGCAACCAATAAATTTTATTGGTTTATTATTTATCTTACCTCTTGGTGGTGTAGAAAAAGATAGATTTATTTTTATTTGGATTTAGTTTATTTTGTTTTATATTTAGTTTACGTTCAACATGTTTCTGTTCATGAAATCTAAATTAACAGTTGGTAACCCTACGGACATTTATGAGAGAAATATGCCAATTTATAATGCTCATTACGGCAACCATGGAAAATGGAAAAGCTTTATAGAAATAAAGATAGCTTATTGAAATCCATAATAGTAAGGGCGGAAGGCAAAATCCTATCTTCCCTATATCTTCCCTTAAATTTTCTCTGAAAATATAAATTGAACAGAGTTCAATTTATTTAATTTTAATAAGAAAATGCTTAGTCCTCCGCTAGCCCATGACTTTACTGAGCCATAGAATTAAAGTTAGTCTGCGGACTAAAATTTTTAATGTTTTATTAATAGCATTTTGCTAAACCTGAGGCCGGTTCCCTGCAGATCTCTCTACGGTTTTCATGCAAACGACTGATCAACTCATACGGAGTCGACTTCCGTGCACTCCGTTCGTTGAAGTTTGTTCAAGTCGGATGGGCTAATTAGCTCCAGTATTTAAGCCATACTCTTTTGCTTTTTTCTGCTTGAATAGCTCCTTTTTTCGAAACATATTGAACACTAGACTACACTTGGAGCTTCAAGGTTTTGATGAAAAAGGGTTATATATCTATTTCCAGAATTATCATATAATTCATAAATTGCAAACTTCTCTAACACGTCATCAATTAAAGCACATTCTTTGTTCCTTCAATATATATGTATTAAATTTTATAAGAATTCTAGAAAGTCGATCCGGAAATATTGATATTTGGGTTTCCATTGTTCTTCGTGTTGTCCTATCCCCAAATGGACGAATATTATGTTTAATAGAAATGTTAGAAATTGCTTCTATCAGTAGTGCTATTTTTGATTGCCTTAATAAACAAGATTGGCGAAATTGTTGATTTTCAACTGCAGTCTCATCCATAATCGCACATTCTTCGACTTTCTATAAGAATTTTGTTTTCAATGCTAGATTACCGTTAATAAATCAGATCTACTATTATCGAAACCATAATAGTTTCTGTTAGATGAAGAATTGGGTATGGTGTAAACTTGTTAATCTTGAAATATTTTAGATGAAACAGAATAAGTGGATAAATTGAAATCCATAGAACCGCTTGTAATTCTGAAGATTTTGGTCATCAAAACCAGCTGCTAATAAGGAACGAACAGATGGTGAATTTTACAATAAATATATCCAAACAAATATAAACTAGGATATCCATCGTGGGGTAAAGATTTGTCCATTACAATTGTGGGACTTTTCTTCCCTTTCTGCTTAACATTTTACGAAACGACATTGTGTCGGGCAATAATTTGACTTTTTCCAAATGGGATATCACTTGACATTTAATGCAATCAGCAATGAAAAAAACATGTGTGCATATTTTGTCTATTATAGGAAAAAGTAATCCCATATACATATTATTAACTCTAACTTGAAAATGTTGTAAAATTTAAACATTTTCGCCAGTCAATAATTTAAGGATTTTTTTTGGGTTTTAATAAATGGATTACATATGTATACTTGTATATGGTTTAATTACAGTGATTTACCTTTGTGGTACTTTTAAATCTTGAGTTGTGAACTCTGATTTCAATTTCGCTTTAAATGTGCGTTGGATGTTCTTAAAATAAATATATCCTTAACCGCCAAGGGATTCCGTCATTTTCGCAAGTTACCAACCTGCTCTCTTTTTTTTACCATTGCCATTAACTGTATACAGTACAGATACTATAAAGTGAGTAGAGTACACACACTGTCAAATAAGGAAAAGAAGGAATAATCATTATGAAAAACACTCCAGGGTATTCCTCGTGAATGTGGAGGAGTTTGCATGGATGTTATGCCACGGATCGCAGGTCCTGGGTTACGCGGTGGGCACACGTCAAGCGAATAAGAGAAGAACGACAGAAAATATATAGCATACACCCCGAAGAACCCAACTCCAGAACTCCTGGTGGTATTATTTTTCATTAAATTCGTTTTGAAAATCTATACTGGGATTTAGAGACTTTGTTTTTTTTTTTTTTTTTTTTTTTTTTTTTTTTTGCAAAAAAGCTCCTCCAACTCAGATACAAAAACGAGGATAGCGACGACGAGACGTCGACAACGTGGACGTATGTTATATGAGCTGGAAGCAAACTATTACCATGCACACACTAATTCCCATTTCTTTACTCTTCGGTCCGCGTCCTTTTTCTGTGAGGCTTAGCTTGCTCTGCCCTATTACAAGCAAATACTGTTAGTATTTTGTAAGTGTAGGTACATTTATATGAACAATTTAAAGTGCTGTTTAAAAATTTAGCAAACTTTGCATTTGCCGTACAAATTGTTTGAGTTTTTTTAAATTATTTTTTAATACTTTATCCAACGAATCTTAATATTGATTGTATACTTCTGTTAAGATCAAAGCATACTTTTTTGCAGATAATAGTGTTAAGTTATACCAAAACACAAGAATTAATCAATTAGTCAACTTTTACATCGGTTGTGATTTTTATATATATAAGAATTCAGTTAACACAAGAAGTTGATGCTAATTAAAAAAAAAAAAAGGTTTGATTGCACATTATATTTTTATGTCCATGGAAAGCCCATGAGAGTCTTAAAATTTAAAGCGAAACAATTTGTTAACCTTTATATGGTCAAAAAAGAACTTTGTTTAGGTTAACCTTGTTAAAAAGCGATAAAAGTTGCAACGTATAATAAATTATTTATAGAATGAAAACCCACTAGAATATCATGATGTGTGGAAGATTATAACAACAACATTGTATAAATCAGCAAAAAGATGAGTTCGTCCTTAAGTCCCAGCAGGCAACATTGACATTATTTACTTTAATGATTAGTAAATTATATACACAAACAGTCTTTTGACACAGTCAAGTCAAATTATGCGAAATATTGTTTTTCTTCAGGCGCTGCGAATATACTGATTTCCTACCTTACTAATAGAAAACAAGCAGTTCACTTCGGTGACAATTTTCTACCTAATGCTACTGGCCGGGGTCCCACAAGATTCTATTCTTGGCCCATTATTATTATTTCGTCGCCTATGCGTTCTGCCCGGAAACATTCAATTACATTGGCTATTGCTGACCGCTCAGTACGAAGGATTTTGTATCAAGACTTATTACTCCACCGCTACACCTTAGAAGAACTCAAAGAAAGAGAAAATTGCCTCTATATACCAGTCGAAATGTGTCAAAATGCGGGCGAAAACCGTAGAAATCGCCTTCATTAATGGGGGCGACGCAATGTAAGTTGCGGCCTACTTTTTTTTAATAGCCTTCAAAACTGTTTCGCCGCACCCAGTATTACAAACTCGATAGCATGGTTAGCGAGTGCCGTCTTGGCCAGATTTTTGTGTTGATGTCAGATTTATGATTCGATATTCGTTGATGTATAAATTGTTTCGTCGTGCCAATGTAACATAAATTGCAGGATTCATAAATTTAACCCTTACAAATAGCCAAAGGAAAAGTTTTCAAAAATAACATAAGTATCAACTAAAATTGGTCAATAATTTAAAAATTGATACTTTTTATTTTAAAATTGACAGATGTGGGGAAAAACGGTGGAAAACAAAATGTAATATATTTAAGTTTTTGAGTGGCGATTTTTTATTCTGGTTAGTTATGTTTGGAAAAATGTTTTTTATTAAAAACCCAAGTTTTAAGAGTCGTACCGCAATGGAAATACTGCCATCTTAAAAAAAACTGATTAATTTTATTTTGTTTATAAGCTCCCGAAAAGTTTATTTTCTCTGTCTTGTAGATAGTACAATTATCTACAAAGTGACATATTAACGACTTCTGTACGTAAATTCGGTCTTAAGTAATAGCGATCCAAAATTCAATTTTTCGTCAAAATGTCAAAATTATTATTATTATTATTAAAGCTGTAAAATTAAGCAATCTACCATCTGCATTCAGCTCATCAGAACAGCATCTTTAAAGAGTCTAACCTACAACTTTTTTTTCAAAAGAACCTATAGTTTTCGGGTAATTTGGAAAAACTGAATTTTACCCCTCCCCCTATAAATTTTTTTGCTCCGCATAAAATTAAGGGTACTTTTTAGGAAATATTTAGGGCGTACAAAATGAAGCTCTCCACCAAGATCCCTTTATCGAAATTTTTTCGAGGTGAATATCTTATTTTCCTAGACTATACGACCGAGCACATTTTTAAGTATCAAATATCAAGACAAAAATATTGTCGGCATTATTATTGAAATATTTTAAGACTATATTTTTTTTATAAAACGTTTCGTATTAAAATACTTACACTTGAGTTAAGCAAATGTATCGTGGTCTAGTAGCTTAGTTTAATGCGGGATATACACTGCTCAAATGCATGTCATGCATATAAGAGTATATTCGTGAAAATAACTCACGTATACATTGTGTGTGCTTGAAGCGAAATCAAAGCGTTTTGATTTTTGTTCAATCAACGAATACACTCTTATATGATTGACATGCATTTGAACAGTGTATATCCCGCATAAAGCCTTAAAACCAGATCCTGTTTAAAATCGATTTCAATATTTAACCGAATACTTAAGATGATGGACATGAATAGAAACTATGTTAAAAATCAATATTGTAATTGTGGAGAATTGATTAATTTTATTAATGTTAAATATAACATGAAATACTTGGCCAATATTATTTTACTAACTTATTAGCAATAATTTAAGAATGACTTAAAAATTATATTTAAAAGTCGCCATATAAATATATAGATATGAAAAAAATTTGTTTAGCTTGCAACTTTTACCACATGACTGTTTAGTGGGTACGTAGGTACTAGGTACTGCGTGTTTGCTCGTTCGGATATCGACTGCCAATCCAGACACGAAATATTGTACTTGTACCATCTGTTTCAATTTGAGATTTTTTTTCAAGGGTTTTTTCTTCTTTGTTTCGTCATTCACTGATTTGTTTTTCCGTTTATTCAATGTTGAATTTTTTTTTTTTATTTGTGTGTGCTGTTTTTCAATTTTTTTTTTTTATTTTTTTTACTTTCAGGGAAAATTCACTTCAAAGTCTGATGTATGGTCATTCGCTGTTACCCTTTGGGAAATTCTAACTTTTGCCCGGGAGCAGCCTTACGAGAATATGACTGATGAAAAAGTTATCGAGAATATTGGTCACATATATCAGGACGATAAAAAATATGTAAGTCAATATGTACCTTTGTATGTACGAAAAATATTATTGTGTGTATTGTTGTTGTATTATGTAGGAGTAATTGTTCATATAGGTGAATATTCTGGAATTCTATTTATTTAAATGTATTGTGATATAAATTTTGATTTATTTTGTAAAGATGTACAAATGAATGGGTCCTGTGGGAGATAATTTTTTTTAAGGGTTGATGATAATGGTTACAAGGGTTATTGATTTTGATTTGGTAATGTAATGTGTTATTGTTATTATTATTATTATTATTCAGTTTTGAACGGTCGATCCTTAGAGGATAATGTTGAAAATGGAAAGGTTGGAAAAATCAAGTCCTTTTTTTTTCAATATTATGTTTATCAAGAGGCAACCCTTTCTCCCATCGATACAAAATTAGTCTGCGTAGGATTCGGGCGTATGCCGAACAAAATCTTTATTATTTAAGGGTATATTTTTTTTCAACATATATTATAGGTCATCATTAAAAAGACTTTAGAATTATTATGAGTTGGACGGAGTTTAAATCCATTATTTATTTTTCGTTCCTCATAAATTCACTTATATATAAATCATAGAGGGATCATTTCTCATTGTTAAACATTATTAGTTCAATACATTTTAAATTATTTTAATAAAGTTAAATTATAATATAAGAGGGCATGGTTAAATTTAACCCTCATTTTTGTATTACCCAATAAATAATATACAAAATTTCTTAGTAGATTTTGATTTTAATGCAACCTTTTTTATTTTGGGAATATCTACCTATATAATGGTTTATTTTAAGAAAAGATACATTTTGTATTAGATATTTATTTAGTATGTTAAATGAAATTTATTAAGGCGTGATTTATATCAGTCAAACTTGCTACTTTTCGATTTGAATTATTTAAACAAAAGAACTGACGTTAGAACTTGAATTAGCGCTATGACAATAAAAACTGGAATTTGTAATTACTTACACTCAGTTAAGGCTGCGGACCCATGATGCATCATAAAAATATTATTGGTTCACACGTTAGATGAATACCACCAAGATTTAAACTACATAGTCATTAGCTGTTTAACAAAGAAAAAATACCTGCAATTGGCTTAGATTTCAAATCGAACTTTTGAGATCCGTTGCACCTAGCATTTCAAAAACTTCTTACGTTGGTTTATTATATGAGTTGGTGTATCTATTTATTTGATTCAATTTTCCAATATTTATACGTATTTTTAAAATAAGAAAAAAGCGAAGATATGGAAACGCTGCAATTGAAGAGTTTCACATTCAGCCTTATTTTGAAATTTGAACGAATAGCTAATTCGATGAAAATATCCATTTATTCGAATGAACTTTGTATATTTTGATATTTAAACGAATAATATTAATTTTCCAACGATTGTACAAAATGAACTCGAATGAATCTTATTTTCAAAGTCAGCTTTTTGAAACTATACTAACATTTCTATTTGATTTATTATGACCAAATTGATTTTTTTTTCGTAGATTTTTTTTTAACCAAAAAATTGGTCGGAAAATAAATACTTGTTATACTAATTTTTTATTTTGAAGCATTTAGGAAATAATGTTCAGTTTATTGATAGGAAAAAAAAATCAAAACAACTATAAAACGTTTGTATAATAAAATACTTGATGTTTGCTGAACTTTCGTTTCATTTTAATTGTGTTTAAAAATGTTTAAAAAAAGGAGTTTATCAACAAACAACTTAAGTACTTATTAACCACACACCTGGTCACACTTTATAAATTTCTAAACAAAAACAGTAAAGTCGCCTTTGAAAAAATATGAAATAAGTTGAAGATAAGCCGATTGCAATTGTTTTGTGTATGAAAAGTGAAGTCGGCGATCAGCATCTAAGCAGAAAAAAGGATAATAGACGCAACAAATCTATTCGAGAGTGAATTTTTTTTTTTGAAAGTGAAGTGATAGTTAATCCATGAAGCACCGAGCACTTGTTACAAAATCGCTGCATTATCTTAATTAAAAGTTTAGACATTTTACAATTTAAGGTATGACCCAGACTTTTTTTGTGGCAGAAATTGGCAGCTTATAAAATTTTGAAAAGTGTTGATGAAATTCTCTAATAAAGAAATAATTTCCTAAAAAGTCTGGAACAGCTTGAGCTATTTTTCTGACAATTTTTAAAAATCAACATAACTTTTGTTTTTTTTTTATATTTTTATTTGGTTAAAATTCACTATTTTTGAAGTAAAACTTCTTTTGAGGCGGTTGAGGTAAAACTGTTCAAGCCGACAACATGACACGACCTACACTCAAAAAAAAAAGTGTATTGTGGGTACTGTTACTGGTATTGTTCTTTATTTCTATGGCTTTGTCTGTTACATTAATGTGTATAATAAGTCGATGGTCTCATTGCCAGTGCTTCAGTGTATACTTTGTAGACTTTTTTCCACGAAAGTAAGACTGATTGTATATTCTGCTTCATGACCAAAAATTCACAACATTTGTCCATTTAGTATCTCTATATTTTTTTTTTCAATTTTATTTCGGCAGCCAAAATTATGTCACAAGGTCGAAAGTAAACATGGTCTTAAATTGTTAATGTTTAACTTCAAGAATGTTAAATATTCGTAAGTCAACTTTTAGGAGATGCTACTTAATTCAAAGCTAGTTTTTTTTTTTAGAAAATAAAGTTCAGATCTTAGACTCCGATTTATTTTCTACCTTTTCTCCTTATTTAATAGGTAAAGCTCCTTACTCCAACGAATTTAATATGCTCTAATAATCGTAAAATTTGATTGATAAAAATAATTTGATTTTTTGTGTTATTTATTTCTTATTCCCAGGTTCTTCTTCCAATGCCAATGAATTGCCCACGTGAAATCTACGATCTAATGTGTGAATGCTGGCAGCGCAATGAATCGAATCGACCTAATTTCCGTGAAATTCATCTATTTTTACAACGAAAAAATCTTGGCTATAAGCCGACATCGACGCTTTATTGAAAATTACCTAACGGCTTCATTCACTAACTTCGCGTCCCCCGTTTGGGTGGGCGTCGGTAACGTCATCGTATAGCTTGAAGCCGTTTGTTGTTTTTTTTTTTAATATTATTTTGAAATGTTGTCATCTGTGACAGAATAATTTCCATACTTATCCCCTTTTTTCCATGGATACAAAAAATCGACGAAAAAGAAGATGTCTAAAAAAAAAACTCATTGTGAAAGCATCCAGAATAAATGTACGTACATACATAGATATATTTTTGTTCAATAAGTTAAACCAATTACAAGATGGGGTAGTCACAATTGACAAAGATAGGGATGACTCCTTCGACAGATGGTCGGGTTGGTCCCTGATCTGAACAAAAAAAAAATACAAGTAAACCGCACTTGACAATGATGGATCGAATTGATAATATAGATTTAAGGTTAAAATATTATTATAATTAAATGTATTTATATTATTAGTAAATAACTAAATATTAATATTAAAATTTTTTTACATAGTAAATAAGACAAAATAAATACCCTATGGATGAGGTAGGTATGTATCTGTATATATAAAATGAAAAATAAGTATTTGGTTATTGTTAATTATTTTACTAAAACAAATGTGTAATATAGTAGTAGTTTTTTTATGTTTAATACCTTTTTATCCTTATAGACTGCAATTTTTTTGTTTTATCTTTATTTTTGTTTCTAAAATGTGCGATGAAAAAAATATCCATTTTCGCATCTTTACCAAAAACATACTAAATATATTAATAAAACTATCCATTGTATATAATATTGTTTTATATTGGTGTAAAAAAAATTATTATTCAAAATCAATAAGACTTGTATAAATCACAGAAAAAAAGAACACAAAAATCTAGAAATATAGCTATACAAGAATTCAACCTTAATTAAATGGAACAATTGGTCATAAGGCCTACATTTGAAAAAAAAAAATATTTTTAATATTTATAACTTTATGTAGAAATTATATTGTAGAGAATCCTCACCTCCTTAAACACACGCGGAAAAATTAATGAATTTATATCAAGAAAAAAAAAACAAAATCATGCACTTGCTGAATAAAATAAAACATAATTTTATTAAAATTTTATACATTGCCTATAAGCAAATATCACTGATAAAATAAATTTTAAATAACTTTTTTAATTATAATTTTTAATTGATTTTATTTAGAACAAATATAGTGATTAATTTACAAATTAAGTAGATATTATGTTACAAAAAAAACTAAACAGAAAATACAAAAATACACAAAATGTTATATTTTTATTGTTTAATTTTTTCTTGAAATATGAAATTTTGTCATTAATTTAACATACAACAACAAACACATTGTAGGTATACTTATACATGTTTTTGTTTAAGTTTTATTTCTTTTAGATTGATGCAAAGGTTGTTTAAGAAGTTTTTTTTTTCATTAAACCTGCTTAAATTAAAAAACGATTTGGCTATAGAACCTTGTTACTGTCAAACTTATATCGATGTAGACTCATTGATTCATTGTAATATTCTGGAGTGTTGTAACTATTCTATTATTAAACCAATGATATCCATTATCAAGCCATTTGGAGCCCTTGATAAAGTTCAACAGACTGTTGGCTGATTTGTCTAAAAGTTCTTGTAGGTCATCCAAAAAATATAGCTTCCGTCAAATTCGATCGCAAGTGGCAGAGCTCTGGACAATGGCACAGGAGATGTTGTGTCCTCATGTGCAGCTTCATCATCAGATCATCCGTAATGAGCTTTATTTTATCTTATTATATCCCAGTAGAGTGTATCCGGTAAGAAGACGTAGGGATATCGTGTTAAGATGAATTAGGTTTCCTGTTTGTGTTTCAGATATATCGTTAGTTTTAACCAGTACTCTTCTTCCAATTTCCTGTTTAATATTACGTGGCTGACTCTTAATATTTTGGTCTGCCTGACTTTCATCAATCCTCTTCTTGTTATCTCATTAGCTCTATCGTTACCTGGTATACCCCTAAGTCAAAGTACCCCAGCAAAGTCTTATAGTATGCTGATGACATGCAACATAATATAAGATGGAATTTTACCTCGATGGCAACAAAAATTGCTGCTTGGCTATCAACGAAGAACGTCATATATTTAGTAGCTTTGGTCACTGCTAAAACCATACCTTGGAACATGTTCATGTTCATTAGGAAGTCTAAAAAAGCAAACTTATTTCAGAGTTTCTGAGAAGAAACCAGCAACAATACTGTTTCTAGGTATAGATGATTAGTGTTGACTCACCGTTATATAGTGTTGGTTGTTTTCCACTCGTCTCTGCGGAGAAGGCAGACATAAAAGTTTTATGGAATGCAAGATGGGACGTATTATTTCTGTACAATGCGAGCATGACCTATGCGGCTGTCTTGTTTGTTATCAATACATCTGTAACTGATGTTAATGACAATGGCGCAAAATTTTGATCGATTTAGTAATATGCTAAATAATTTTTAGTATGATACCAGGCTAAAAGTAGGATTTTGATAATTTTAAACCAGTTTTATATTTTACTAAAGTTAAAAGCACAAAATGGCTACTTTATGTTTTTAGTATCGTACTAAATCCATATGCCACTTTGACATTTACAAACGTCAAAAAGTTATGTTCGCTTACTTTTTTGAACTATTTTAGGCGTGTTTAATTGTAGTTTATTAAGAAAATAGATTAAGTATGGTGCTAGTTGAAACGTGTTTAAAATTAGGAAAATATTAGTAAAGTGATTTAGTATTAGCAAACTGTTAAGTAGTATCATGATAAGCACTTAAAATCAGACTGATTTAATATTTTGCGCCAATGAGTTTAAAATTATTCCAATTGTGCCAATCACATTATTCATCTACTTTGAAGAAGCTTTAAGTCGATTTGTTAGGATCGGATCGAACCTGTTTGTTTGCTTAAATTATAATGGAGTCTCTAATGGAACAGATTGTGTAATGCTTAGGAAAAACAAGCAGAACGTTTGTAGTGAATTTAACGCAAAAATATGAAATAAAAAATATTCTGCAAGTTGAAAGGAATCCGACAGGAACATCTAAAAAAATTAATTTCGTTACTTTTAATATATGTAAATGTAATTATGATGTACATTTTTATGATTATGTCATCGCCTTACTTTAGTTTACTTTTCCCGGCGCTACATAGCGTGGTGCTCCTGGGCATTTTTTGATTATGTCCCTCCATCTGGCTCGATCTCTAGCTTGCTGTCTACAGTTCTGCAGACCAAGCAGTCGGAGATCTCCATCTACCTGGTCGCTCCAACGGAGATGAAGTCTCCCCTTCCTTCTGACTCTCTCATCCGAGCCATCTAAGCCACTGGATATGGATCGTAACCCGAGCCATATATCATCCAAATGGGAAAGGGTTCATGCTTCTTCACCATATACTAGAACCGGGATGATGATTGTTTTATATATCGTTTCCTTGGATCTGTTCAAAGTAACAACGATTAGCAAGAATGATTCTTTGATTTCTGCGCTGATGTTGTTGCCCGTGTTCACAACAGACCCCATGTATAGATAAATTCACTGACTACCTCGAAGTTATATCTATCAATCTTCACGTTCAGACCAAGTCGGTGGTGGGAGTGGGATAGGACTTTAGTTTATGAAAGCGTATACTTCGTTTTGTCCTCATTTATAACCAGTCTCTGCTTGCAGCTGATTCCATGAAAGTGAAAGCACCGGTTACTGCCCGCTCGGATCTTTCTATCACATCAAATGCTGAGTTTTATTATATACAGGTGTTGGTCTGGATTCTATCGGGGTTTCTATCAGAATTTGCAAATATTAGAATAAGTTTGGCGAACAGAAGGTACATTTAAGTACATAACCCAGATCGTTTTATTTTTACGGGGTGAACCATATGGGTTATGAGCGATAATAAAACGCGGCTAATGTCGTCAGCGAACCCAAATAATTGCGTTGATTTTTTTAAGGATAATGTCTGTGTGCTGCCTTGGGTATTGCGTCCTATATGTTCAAGCACAATGTTGAAACAGCTTCACTACAGTGATGGGTCACCTTGTCGTAATTCTCTATTGGTGTCAAAGGTCTCAGTGGAACCTTTGCCAATTTCGACGGAGCAGCGGGCATTTTCCATCGTCATCCTGATAAAACGTATTAGTTTAGCAGGAATTCAAAAACTGGACATGGCGCGGTGCAGTTAGTCCCTGTTTACGCTGTCATAGGCAGCTTTAAAATTGATGGATAGATAATAGGTCTCAATGTTAAATTCTTAGGTTTTCTCCAGGATCTGGTGTAATGTGAAAATTTGGTCGATCGTGGGTTTTCCAAGTCTAAAACCGGCTTAGTAAGGACTTATTATTCTATCAGCAAATGGTTTAATACGTTCACATAAAACACTGGACAGGATCTTGTAAGCGATTTTTAAAGGCTTATTCCTCTATATTTATTGCAGGGAAGTCAATCTCATTTCTGTGGATCGGGCAGATGTTACTGAGATTCCAATCATCGGGCATACTTTCCTCCGACCATATTTTGCAGATGCGTTGGTATGTATGCACATAGACAGCTCATCTCCAACGTGTCTGAAAAGTTCCGCTTGTAGGGCATCGGGGCCATCTGCTTTGTTCACTTTTAGTCTGGTCATTGCTACTTTGATCTCATTTTGGCCTGGCTTGTTAAGCTCTTGGTCATCATCTAAGTTGACTGGTCCAAGGTTCGATAATTGGCGGTCGTCAATACCACTCAACAGCTAGTCTCTCCAGATGGCTAATATCGATTGCGTATCTGCTACAGTGTTTCCATCCGCATCTTTGCAGGACATGTAATCGTCATGTTTTTTAAAATATATTGATTAAATTGAAACTTCAAAATAGAATTCAGCTTTACAGCTGCAGTTAAGCAAAATAGAAAGATCAAATTTTGAGTTCCGTAAATTGTTTTGATATCGATGACATGCTGGGAAATTCTTTTTTTAATTTCATCTCAAAATCTTGATATGATCTTTTCAATGAAACTTTTTTCCTGATTTAATTGTAGTATGGGTGAATGACTGACACACATTTCTGAAAAAAAACACTTCTTCATCATCAGATGACGAGGAAGTTGAAGACAAAGATGAAGCAATCAAAAAATCCACTGAATTTATAAAATAAAAATTATTAACTTCTTCGTCCATTATTTCTTTATTTTTTAGCACGGATTGGTACTAGTTCACATGTTCACAACAAATTAATTACAAAATATTTTCCATTTGGACAGAAAAGGCTTTTTACAAGTATGTGTGCATTCAAAACTAATCTGCCAACCCATCAGAGATCCAATCTTTCGTGTTAAGGTTTGATCTAGATTTGCTTGTTTTGTTGGAATGAAACTCTCAAAATTCAAAAAGATGAAATCTTTTGTCGGAAAGAGCAGATCTTTTCTTGAATAAAACTCGCATTAAGTTATAAAATTGATCACTCAGTATAAGCCTTAATACTTTTATTTTGAGGAAATTCTGAAATTCCAAATTAGGTACATACATTAATGCGACAACAAACGTTTATAATAACATGTACATATTCACAAATTGAGATGCTTTCCTTTACAAAATTCATTTTCTCTAATTAGTATATTATTTAGGTATAATTATATACCTTATAAAAACTTAATATACATGTGATTGTGTACATACATATATAAGTATGCAAAAACTCAAGAAAAATATATTTAAAAAAAAGAAAATAACCAACAAATAGCAACCAAAGGCCACACCAGTACCACTTAAAGTTGTGGCTTTCATTCACATTATACTTTTCTATTTTCGGAAAAAAAGCAAATGCATTAGTTCAGCTTAAATACCCTCAACCAGGATAATAATGATTTATGCAAAAACATATACATATACATGTACATTCGAAGGATACTGCAGAATTGAGATAGAGATATACTATACAGCTTTCAAGAGATAGGTATAAGGTTTGACTTGAGTAGTAGTCAGTACAGTGAGTAGTTGAAACTCTAAAAACATACAAAAAGAATTTCTAATAAAAAGCTGGAGTACGAGTAGAGTCAGTTGGTTTGGTTTTGAAAATCCCCTTTCAAATTCAGAGAATTTTAGATAAGAATTTGCATTCTTTTTTATAAAAAAGACCCTTTCAAATGAATTGAATTTCATATTTTTTTTCCATTCATTGGATATGGATTTTGTTTTGTTTGTTTTCAGTTATCTGGATGCTGTGCTTTGTTTCTTATGCTAAAGGGTGTTTAATGTTTAGATTAAATTTAATAGCTGAAGTGTAACAAAATGAATAAAGTTCATTTTTTTGCATTCAATAGCGTATCAGATTGTTTTTAATAAATCGAATGAATGAAAATGTTGAAATTTTTGCTGACTTGTTTTTTTAAGTGAGGATAACAATATTAATACCGAGCAAAAATTCACTGTGAGCAAGAACAACATCCACAATTTAACGTTATTCTACTGAATTACAGAACAACATTCAAAGACCAGAGTGAACAAATGAATGCATGTTTTATGTTTTTTTTTTTTTAGCAGGGAATATTTCAAATAGAATGTTTTGTTCATTCTAGAATTTAGAGTATTATTAAATTTTTGTTTTCGTGTTGTTTTTTTCAATTTCAAATGCGATTTTGTTCAATGCAATTCTGTCTCACGACTTTTATCGGTCTGAGGGTATTCTGTAAATTCCGAATAAACAGCTCATGTCCTTGACACATACGTGCATAAATCGACTGATCGTGTTATATTACCATTCACACGAGGACACAAATTTGCTGGAGTTTTTTTGTATGTTTTAATATATTGAATCAATTTAAATTTGAGTTATTTAGGTTATAGATTCAGCTTACTGACAGAGCGCCAGTTAACCTAAATCGGGAATGGCAACACAAATAATAAACTTTGTTCGTTGAGCCTTTTTTTTGTTCTAAGACGTTCTTCGAAATACCCTAGAACATTATTTCTAAATTATATTTTATGTTAGATTTGTCATTAATCATCAAATCATTGATTTACATAGTCATTTTGTGATAGCTCGATTTTGACTTTTTACACAAGTTTGCAAAAATATCAATGATTTGTTTTCCCCAAGAAGACAAGAAAGCTTTTGTACAATTTGAGCATTATATGTTTGGCCTCCTCTGTCTATTATTTCCATTAAGTCTTATTCTATATTATCAGATTAATTTGTGTCTTAAAATTTCCTACTTGAAAATTGAAGCGATGTCTTATGGGCGCAAGTTATAGCTTCATTGAAAACTTCGGCTATCAATTCTGAGGAACTTAAACAAATAAAATTAATGTTGTTTTGGTACCAAGTTAATAAGATATATAATATTTTTTTGTCAAAAAAATATTTTATTTGCTCTACCACTTTCCAGTAAATTCACTTTTGATGTTTAAATAATGTCAGCTGACCATTGAAAACGCTTTCCATCATTGAAAAATCCGAAGTGAATTTACTGGAAAGTGGTAGAGCTAATAAAATATTATATATTCGAACATGTTCTGAATTTCACTTTTTGTGAATTTGAGCAACGAAAGTGAATGTTCTGTATTCCACATAAAAATGTTCTGTATTACACATAAAATAAAGTTTGTAAATAGCTTATTCCGAATGTGGAATTTTAGGGTTCTGAATATAAAAATTCGTGTTCTACATTCCGAATATGAACCGTTTTTATACAAATTGTCTATAACATGTGATTTTGACAATTCGAAAATGAATTCGAAATGAATTGGAAGGAGTTGAATCCACTCGAAATGCAGAACACGTTATTTCATTTTAAGTGAAATTGAAATTCATTTTCACTCGGAATGCAGAACATATATGATTATATTATTATTATATATTATATATCATATTACCTTCAAAAGTTTTCAATGATGAGTCTCAATGAAAGCTATAACTGGCGCCATAGAGTCTTAAATGATAAATTGAAGTATAGAAGTACCCAACAAAACCTTCATTTACGTTATGAAATAATGAAGCAATAGTGTTTGTCGTGCCTCTATTCTACGTTACATCATTTTTATGAATAACAATTCCGCGTGTAGAGGTATTGAAACCTTACGCAGTCTTTAAAATATGTTTATGAATAAGGCTGTAGGTATATATAGAGCCCTATAGGGGATCTCTCAGGGAATTTCGTTTCCCACGGAATATTGTATTCCCTCAAAATTTTTAATTTTTCGAACAAAAAATCGTATGAAATGACAGTTAAATTCTCAGGGAAAGCTTATTCCTGATACCAATAAATTCCGAGGGAAATTTTTGAGTATCATTCGCGTTCCCAAGATTCGGATTGAAGACAAATGTTTGTATTCATGACAAACTCCCAATTCTCTAGCATGCTTAAAAATTTTACGGTGGAAAGTAAAGTGAATAACGAAGTGAATAGAATACGTGGTTTATAATTAATTTACAGTTTATGACTTTGTCGTGTAAGTGGTCTTAGTTCTTCTTAACTTTCTAGCGTTTTCGCACTAAGTGTTTTTCTTTAGTTATAATCTTAAATGAATTTGTATACTAATTTTACTAAAATCTGTACACCCCACACTAAAATCTTTTCTTTGAAGTGACATTATCTCTATTTTTTATGAAATACAAATGTCACTAACTATTCTCTCTTACTTACTATTCTATAATCGTAGTTTTTATTATGAGAATAATGAAATAAAAAAAGTGTTCTTGTTCCAATTTTTGAACAGAAACTTTTAATATTTTTCAATTAAATCCAGAACAAATCAAAAGAAGTCTTAAATTTGAACACCCTTTATATGGTTTATGCCACGGTAAGAAGACTGTGTTTGATAAAAGAAGTAGGAGTATTACCTTTCAAAAACCAAAATGCACAAGACATTTTGTTTACTGAAAAAAAAAAGATGCTTGAAAACAGAAAGGAGAATTTAGTTGCCTTGCTTCCTAACTTTGAATTGTTTTTTTTGTTTTCTTAACTTTTTTGAATGGTTCTCAAAAGAATTGGTTTTGTATTTGTGTTAACGATTTAAAGAACAAACACTACATATCATATAAAACTGGGCTAGGTTGGATTTTAAATTTCAGTAGTAAGCTCTAAGTATATTATTTACATTTACGTAGAGCTTAATAAATAATTATAATCACATCATGTATTTATAAATGTATGTGCATTCATATATACAGAAAGTGCTTAGTTCTGATGTCAAAAGATATTTCGATACAAAAGGTTCTATATAACATTCAAATGCGATTAGTCTCAGCGTTGATATGTTTTGATATGAATACAAAATATTTGTATCTTAATATGAGAAAGATTATCAATAAAAAATTATTTCATTAGTTAACTTTTTTTTTAATGTTCAAGCTTTTATAGATTGAAAAATTAAAGAGCGAAAAAAGTCCTGACTGTTATAATCTTAAAGCTCTCCTCGGAATCAAAAGAATTGGCTTTCTGTCATACCAAGCTTGAGTTAGTAAGGTGAGGAATATTATGGATGCGAACATTTGTCTTTGTTTAGCGTACAAGAAAATCATTGTGCGAAAAAAAAAACAAAAACAAGGGATATTATTATACATAGACATAGAGTTCCAGAAAAAGAAAATGAAGATGAAATTTACGTCGTCGCAACATATAATTTTTCAATCGTTCAAAAAGTGACAAATGTGTGTTGAAAAATTATACATATATAATAACTTTTATCGAATGGAAAAAAACAAGTTCCACATTTTGAGGTCTAGTACACTTTATCAATATACTTAAAGTGAGTAATTTTGGCAGTCGTTATGTTATTTGGTTCGCAACAGTGACAAAATCAGATTGGGGCATTTGGTAACATGTTTTTTAACCACAATTACAGAATATGGCATTGTCCTGTTAATTCTAAAAAAATCGAATGTAATAGCATTAGATGAATTTGTCACCTAGGCCTGTGTGAAAGAGTGACATGTCCTTAAAAAATAAAATTAAATATGCCTTTCAATTTTGAGAATATTTGTATCAACCTTTTGCATACATCTATTTATATGTTATGTTTATGACCAATAATTTTTTTAACGTTTAAGTTTTCTTTTTGATACAAAATAAAATTATCTCGTTAGAAATTTAAGCTTATAGAAAAATATTATTCCCCTCTGTACTGTACTGAAACCTGTTTAAAAATAATTTTGACAATAAAAAAAGTTAAAAAAAAATACTATAAGAAAATACTTTTCAAAAAATACTTTTAAATAGTATTTTTAAAATAAATGTGAATGATTAAGTAATATAATAAATACAATTATTATTATTGAAAGAAATGCGGTATAAAACAATGAAAATAAATAAAGTGAATCAATTACAATGTTTTGCATTTCATTTTTTTATGAAAATGCTGCAATAAAAAAAAATATATTAAAATTTAAAAAAAATGAAATACTAAAGTTTGTTATACTTAAATAAATGAAATGCTGAATTATTGCTAGAAAAATTTTAAAACTAAAATTTTCCAAATAGAAACTATAAACTTTATATCTTTAATTAAGTTTGTTTTAAATATGTCTAGTTTTTTTTTTAAATGTATGTCTACAATTATTAATTTTTGTTCAATAATTGTTCCTATATTTAAAGTATCTGTTAAATCAATTATTTTAAGGCGTGCATTATTTTCAGCAAAAAATGAATTGTCGGCTTGTTTTTTTTTTTAAACACGCTATTAGTAGTACTTATTTCAAACATTTGTAACAGTATATACTTACTTTCTTTAAATGGCGCTTACAATCCAGGGTGGATCACGGCCTCAACCAGCAAACCTCTCCAGCTAGCCCGGTCCCCAGCTAGCTGCCACCAGTTACGCTCATCAAGTTGGTTGAGGTCGTTCACCACTTGATCGCGCCACCTAAGATAAGGCCTTCCTCTGTCGCGATGTCCACCGGGGTTGGATACGAAGACTCGTCGGGCTGGTGCGTCGATGTGCATGCACACTGGGCCAAACATAACTCGAAGAATCTTTCTCTCAAAGCAACACAGCTGGTTTTCATCCGATTTTGTCAGTGTCCATGCCTCTGCCCCATGCAGCAAGACTGGGATGATTAAAGTTTTATATAGGGTCTCTTTGGTTCTTTGAGAGAGGGCTTTACTACTCAAATACTTTCTAAGCCCGAAGAAACAGCGATTTGCAAGTGTGATTCTTCGTTTGATCTCCGCACTGATATTGTTGTGCGATGTAATACTGGATCCCAGGTAAACAAAGTCTCTGACTACTTCGAAGTTATAACCGCCAATCGTGACGTTTTGTCCCTTCTTCTCTTCTCTTCTCTTCTCGATAACAGCATATACTTAGTTTTCGTCTCGTTAACAGTCAAACCCATCTTCGCCGCTTCCGCTTCAATACTCGCAAATGCTCCACTGACAGCTCGCTTTGTTCTGCCTATGATGTCAATGTCATCAGCATAAGCAAGGAGTTGAACGGACTTTTGAAAAATTGTGCCTCTGGTGTTGACATTTGCGTTGCGCACAATTGCTTCCAGCACGATGTTAAAGAGATTGCATGATAGCGCATCACACTGTCTCAAATCTTTCTCGACATCAAAGTCGTCGGTTAAGTACTTACCGACTCTGACGGAGCAGCGAGATTCCTTCATTATCATTCTGCACAAGTGGACAAGTTTGGCTGGGATGCCGAGATGTGACAATGCTCTGTATAACTCGTCTCTATCAACGCTATCATAGGCGGTTTTAAAGTCGATGAAGAGATGGTGCGTATCGACTTGGAATTCTTGGGTTTTTTCCAGGATCTGCCGGAGTGTGAAAATCTGATCGTTAGTTGATTTTCCTCGCCTAAAGCCACACTGATAAGATCCGATCAGGTCGTTGGTAAAAGGTTCTAGGCGGATACACAAAATAGCCGACATAATTTTGTATGCGATGTTGAGGAGACTTAACAGTATGTATGTACATGTATTATAATTTTTTATTTTACAAAACAATACAATTAAAAAAAATCTTTTTATAATTTTAAAACACTTTATTACTTTGTCAATTTTACTCACAGTATTTATTTTAATTAATTACTATGAGTTTCGATTAGGTGCATTTCGACTTTTACTACACGCTAACGATGCCAAAAAGTGGAAATACATTCAAACGAAATTCATTGTATTAATTAGCTATTAGAGTAAAATTTGTCATAAAAGTGTTTTTCAATTATAAAAAAGTTAATTTTCAGTTCATATATTCCATTTCCCATCAGGTTTTATTTGACATTTAAACATTGGGAAATATCAAATAGTCATTTAGCTTTGTGTTAAATTCAAAAAATATACATAAGCCCAACACACTACTAAAGACACAAAATAAAAATATAATAAATTGGAATATTTTATGTTTAATTAATGCTAGACACTGCCAATCTTCAAACATTTTACCTGTATTTCATTTAAATTTCGTGTCAATTATGTATGTATTTAAAAAAAATCATCAGAAAAAACTTTGTACAATTTTGTAAATAGTTTAAATATATCAGCATTTCAGTACACTCAAAAATCATTAAAAAATAAAACATAAAAACACATTTGAATAAAATGTAATATTTAACTCAATTCTAAGAAAAAGAAAACTTTCCCGAAATATTTCCCTTGTGCCTTTTTACAACCGCTGTTCGTGTTGTCTCTCAATAAATATTTATATAACACAACAACAAAATTTTTAAAATCACAACTTTATTGACACAAAAATGACTCAATGATCAATGAATAAAATAAAATACAGCTATATTGAAAAAAAAAATTAATAATATCAGATCAACTCATGTAAAAAAAAAACATCCTCACAAAAATAATTGTATATCTGAGTCCACACTCACACACAGTACTTCCTCTCTCGCAAATAATTTGTAGGCCTTCTTGGAAATCCTCTTGCAACAATTATTTAAAAAAAAAAAATCATAACAAATGCAGCTGAATTGTAATTTTAGTTGAAAGGCGGGTTCGTTTAAAAAAAAGGAAAGGCCCCACAGTCGCATTATTTTTTATATTTTCATTTTTTTAAGTACGACCATGTAAAACAAATTGCATTAACATTCTTTTAAACGATATATGCCTGCATCTTACAGAACTTAAACAAAAAAAAGGAAAATGTCAAAAGCAAAGCGATAAAAGCTCTAAGAAAATCTTTTAAAATATTTAAGAATTTTTTTTTATTTTAAGGAAATCTGTCTCACAATCAGCGTTGCCGATGTAGAACGATAGTGCTTTTTCTCGAACAATTTTAATATGGTACTTTTTATTTCATTTAACCTAAAATTCTGTTAAAGTAAATATAGGTTGAGATGAAGTTGCTAAAAACAAGAGGAAGAGATAGTTTTTGATTACTCTTGTTTAACCCGATGACAGGGTAAAAGCTTAATTTTTTTAAATAAAAATGTTATGTTCATATGACACGGAAATGAGCCGTTTTTTTAGAAAACGTGGCACTATTATTTTTTCCTTGGTAGCAACGCTGCTTAAAGTTGTTAAAATTAATATACCTAATTAGCTATCTTTTCTTTAGAAAGTAAATTTTAAAAAATAACAGATTTTAAAAGAAAACAAACACTTAAATATATTTAGATTAAATCCGTCAAAAATAAAATTTTGGATTCTCCAAACAAAAATCAAACTCAATTTGAGATTCCAATCAGACATTATTATTACGATTCTGTTGGAGAATAGCAAAAATTGAGATCCGCTGTTTCACCCGCCTACATTTATCTTTCCAAAGGTTTGATTTTTATTTGAATTTGCTCACGCCTAAGTTTAAGAGTTGTAAAAGATTTATGTGTGCACCAAATTTCAAGAGAAATGTTTAATGGTTAGACATTTTGATGACTTTTTTTTCAAACTAGGGAAATAAACTAATATTGATGTCCTCTGTGCTATAATGGCACAAGTTAAGTTCAAACTGGTCTAACATACTTGTTATTATTCGACATATTATTTCTGGCTGTCTAAATTATTTCACTACATTTTTATAAAACACCTAAAACACGCAATACCCAATTAAATTAAACTTAAAATTAGTACTAACAAACTAGTAAACCAAACTACTTGTAACTTAAAATTAGTACTAACAAACTTCAAAATGGTTCCATTTACCATTTCAAAGGAACAAATAACATTAGCGTGTTTTTTTAAGGAGGTAAAAAATTGAAGTAAAATAAAAATATCCCTGTTAATAAATATTGATGCTGGTATACAGAAATTGTACAAAATATTACTATGGAAAAATCCAGGAAAATGAATAAAGCAAATACAGGGTGGCACACGAATCTTGCTACAATAAGAAACTTAAATAACTTTTATTTTAATCGATGTATTTCATTAATTTTTTTTATTGGATTAAAAATTAAATTTTATTTTAAATAACTAATGGTTTTTAAAGATGATAGACCGCAAATGACCTCAGCGCTCATCCACGCATATGCGGAACTTGATCAGAAAATGGTTCATTGCGGCTTGAAGGGCTGAAATTGGGATCGCCTCAATTATTGTCTTAATGGACTGCTTCAATTCATTCAAATTCCTGGGTTTCGTTTTGTACACTTCCTGCTTGACATATCCCTATAAAAAAAGTCTGGTGCAGTTAGGTCAGGTGAACTTGGGGGCCAGCCGAAAGTGCAGTTTCTTTATATCAATTTGTTTGGGGATTTTCGTTGGAGCTCCGCCATAACTTGTGTGGCTACGTGTGCACTAGATCCATCATGTTGAAACCAAATCCTGCTGAAAGGGATACGTCTTCGGCGAAGTTCTGGGTAAAAAAAACTCCTTCAACATCTTGAAATAATGGTCCCCATTGACAGTTTGTGTTACACCGTTTTCTTCAAAGAAGTATGGCCCGTCAATACACCTTGATGAAACTGCGCACCACACAGTGACTCGTTCTGGGTGCAGTTTCGTCTCATGGAGCATTTCTGGATTATATTCACTCCATATACAGCATTTTGGCTTGTTAACATTGCTGTCAAAATGGGCCTCGTCAGACATGAACAAACAATTTATCAATGTGTTGTCTTCTTCGGCCATTTCAATCATTTTTCGGCAAAATTCCAGGCGATCAGGCAAATCCTGAGGGTTTAACTTGCTTGTAATTTAGACTTTGTACGGAAACAAATTTAAGTCATCATGAAGTATCCGTTGTAATGACCGTCTGCTAACTCCAATTTGGCCCGATAAGTTTCGAGTCGAAACACTTGGATTTGCCTGTATTGCCGATGCAACAGCCACGATTGTACCCTGAACCCGAACATTGGGATCTCGATGATACGGTCTTCGTTCGATGCTTCCAGATTCGGCAAACATGTTCACTAGCCTCATAATGGTCCATCTACTCGGGGGAGTGCCGCCAAACTCCAGCCTAAATTCCCTTTGGACGGAAATGACGGACTGCAAAGAATGGTATAGCTGGACTATCCAAATCCGTTTTTCAGTATCCCAAGCATTCATTTTGATAAATCTAAATAGTAGCCTATAAAATAAAAAAACAATATGCCGATTACTCACACTGAAAAAAAGTTGTTACATTTTATTATTGTAGTACGATTCGTGTGCCACCCTGTATGAAAAAAACAATTTTCGAATTATTTGACATTTCATAGTGATCATAACCATCATAACCAACGTATCACAAGATTTTATATGTTGAATTTTATTGGACGAACTTATTATACTCAGGCTGATAAGGATGATATGATTCAAAATGTATCTAAATGATGAGATTAAATGATAAAATCCCAGAAAAAGACCAAATCATTTCGTTAGCAAAAAACCAAAGACGTTCTTCTATTTCTGTGGGCAGCCAACTAGTGCTGACCTTCAAATTGATCTATCCTCCCATCTCAGGGATAACTCCACCCTTAGTTCTTCACTTAGTGCATTCCATTTCGCAAAGAATCCTGAAATCCTTCGTAGAAGATGCAGAAGACCGATTTTGGGTAGACGATAGTTAGGAAGTTCCACTATTTTCAGACTATATTTGGAATTCAGTCTCAGTGTAAACAGCCGAAGTAATGACAGACTCGTTTCAACATATAACATGTAAGTGAAAGTATGACTGGGAAACCTGAAGAGCTGCTTAATGAATTGCCTTTGAAGCTTATCCAACTCTTCATATTCTTCTTATCCCAATACCTGACATCCATAACACATTACTGGTTGGGCAGTTTCCTCAAAGAGCTTGTATTTCGCTTTGCTCGTGACATTCCTTCATAGCAAATTTTAAGACGCTCAGCTCAGTTTTGTTTACTCTTTAAATTTTCCTTGTAGGTGCAGATTAAAGGCTAGTCTAGGTACCTATTATAGTAATACTAAGTTAACGATAATTTGTGGCTACTTCTAAGGAATCCAAGCCTAGATGCCAGTTTCCATCCCTTGAATAGCGACCTGTGTTATTCTGAAATACTATGACTTTTGACTTTGCTGGATTGATCTCAAAATAACAATGCTTGCAATAGTCTTTGAGTCTATTGACCATAAGTTGAATCATGGTCGGTGTTTTGGCAACCAAGACTATGTCGTCTGCAAACATTAAACCATTTATTGCACTTGGTTGAATATAGTGAAAAAGGTCATCGAGGAAAAGGCTAAAGAAAAGAGGTATTTACCTTTAGAAAAGAGTTCTTCTGTACACAGTGTCAAATGCAGCTTGGAAATCATACAGTTTTTTTCCACTTCCGAGATATTTAATAATGGGGCATATTCATAGTCACTGTTTAGGCCGTTGCTATGAAAAACTTGAGTTTATTGTATGATAATTAGATAGAATAATAATTTTTCATAGCAACGGCTTAGACAGCGACTATGCACATGCCCCAATGTGTGTACTATTTAATATTCTAGCATATGACATTGTAGTTCTTTCAGAATTTGTAATTTTTAAAAAAACGACAGGTACATATTGTTTTCTTGCGTCCAACAATTAACTTAAGATCATCAAAACCTTAAAACTGCTTCAGAGGTTAAAAATTCAGTACCGATAGTCCAAATTGCAGGACCCACTAATTTCATATGCAGATTAAGTAAATGTGTCGAGTTAGTTTCTTTTACCAATACAAGACTTGGTCTTAACCTAGATAGTAACTAACCCACAATGAAAACATAAACCTACACAGAGGATGGGTTATTTTCTTTTTGTTGATCAATTTTAAATTTATTACATTATTTATTTACATTATTATTGATGTTAATTCGGGCGATTTGATTTTATTGAAAGGATGAAAGTTTCAATTTAAACATTGCAATTCTGCAAATTGACAAAATTTCTGCTCAAATTATTAAATTCATTGGCATTTTTGAAAAATCCTAGGCATTCCTCCAATACTCTCTAACTCTCTTGATGTAGTATTAAGCATATTAAAATATAAAAAAGGTTTCGCTTGTCTTAGTATACACATAAAAACATATATGTATAAAAAAAAAACCCTTGACTTCCTTCACCTAACCTCACCTTAACTAAATAAATAAACAAAATAGTAATATAAACCGCAAAAATGTATTAATACATTATACGAAAAACACATATTAATTTCTGTTGCTTGTTAAAAAAAAAAATCATAAAGCATTGTATTAAGACAAAATATTATACAGTCACACGAGTCATATCATAATGTCTATTGCAACGATAAAAAATAATAATAGTTATAGTTAAATATTAAAAGACACACTAGTAGATAAGAATTACGACATGACATTTTAAAAACCAAAAATCGGTCACTTACTCGTATAATTATTAATTTTAATTGAAAATTTTATTTTAATTTATTATTGTATAGGTAAATGATATGAAAATACAAATTGAAAAATGGATATTAACTTCTTTTTTTTAATGATAACACGTAATTGTTGGGATATTTTAATCGAAGAGAGATACAATACAAAAAAAGGAATTTATTAAACTTAAGTATTAAATATTTACTATAACACAAATTGAATTAAAATAAATTGAATTGAATGAAAGAACTTAACTATATACATACTTAAAATAAAAATTTAAAAAAAAAGATGAGCACAATCACGTTTTAATAAAACATAAAAAAGTATTTAAAATCAATAAAAAATAGATAAAAGAAACGAATAAATTATATTATATACATTGTAAAACAAATTAAAAATCAATTTAATCACAAAGAACGAAACGTATTTTAAAAGTATAAGATATATTTTACAAATGCAATATTCAATGTACATACAAGATAACCACCACTAAGGCATTATTATACTATTATTAGTTTAAAACAAAAAAAAATAAATAAAACATGGATAAAAACTACTTTTAAGTGTAAAAATTAAATTAAATATAAAAAAACTATATACATAGATGTGATTTGTTTCTTTTAAAATATTATTTAATTTAAGTAAGAAAAAACAACTATCCTTAGCAAATGCAAGACAATTATAATTAATTAAAAAAAAATAAAACTTGTTATAAGGTAGAATGAAAAGTCCTGAATTTATTTTATTTTTTAGGAACGGACCAAAAGCCAATGTAGAATCCAAGCAAAATGATATAATATATTATATACAGCATAAGACAGAATGATAAATATTTCCCTACCTAATCGGTACCTAAACCAAAGAACACACAGGTAGTTATAAAAAGAAAAAAAATAGTAATTTAATCATAAAATATATTATTATTTAATGCTATTAAATATGAGTATAGGTACCTAAATAAACTGCTAAATAAAACTTGAAAAAAAAATAATTTTTAAAATAAATTAAATTGCAAATAGATAATGAACTATTATTTTGAATTCAAACAAAATAGAAATAGAATATTATTGGAAAAAAAAAACAGATGCTATATAATTTATTTTAATTATAATTTCTAATTAAATTAATTACTATTGTAACTGAAGACAAACAAAAAAATTTAATGAAAAATCCATCTGATATTTCCTGAGTTTAAGGTTAAAATCTACGACCAGTAACTATAAATTTAAATGTAAACAAAAAAAAAAAGGATAAACGAACAACTAATGTAATAAATTGAATTGATTTAAGAGGATTAAAACGAAAAATACACTGTATTCAAAAACACATAAAAATAAAAAGCTTCTAAATATAAAAATAATATCTGTTTTTATTTGAAAAGGACCAGTTTCTTTACAATTAGTATTTAGTATAGCCCAGGCTTGGACTGTAGCAGCAATAAATGATACTGTGTATTTATGTTCAACTTAAGACGCTTAAGGGCTACATTTTTCCTCTGCGTAAACTGTCACATAAATTCTTAAGTAGAACTTGAATGCTTAAGTTGTGTATCAGCAAACGGGCCTTATATACGCAATGCTTAGTTTAAAGTATAGGAGTATACTTAGCTGACGACGATATACCTACACTTAGAGAAATCAGTGTGGTGGTTAGATAGCACTGTTTTAAAGAATTTCCTCAGCTTTGTATATGAGCTTACTTAAATTGCGATTTTGGTTAGGTTTTCTTTTGTGACAGAAATAGACAAAGCAATTAGCTTTTTCGAATACTTAATTAAGTCTGATTTTATTACATACTACCGCACCAGGCGAACTTCGTCTTGCCCCAATTTACAGTCTTCAAATGAACTGCAGAGCTCACAAATAGTTTGAATTTCAATGTGATTTATTTGAATGGAATAAAAATAAGGAGAGACTGATAAACAATATTTTTCGATTAGTTTTCCGTCGCAAAAAAGCAAAGACCGTTTACCAAGCGTCGATGTCCTTTCTCTTCACTGCTAGTATTGCCCGTTCATAAATCCAATCGAGATTTTTATATTGTTTTGGAATGCCGGGGAACACTTTACTTTGGTGATGAGTTTCTCCTTCGACGTTGTTAACTCACAAAAATTTGTCGGGAATGATATCAATACAATCGAGACATCAACAGAAATTTGGCCATTGCAAGGCGTTAGCAGTTGTCTTGAGAATTCAGCAGCCGATGGGTCGTTCTGCAATGCTACTCATATTTGTGGTCAATTTCAACTTATTGACATGCAGGCACAAAGACGACGATTTTGAGATTCCATTAAGTTCATCGGCAGCAGTAGATTTCAGGATGAAGGGAAGCGTTTGACGAAATTCTCCGCTGAACAATATCATATCCCTCGTTTATGCGCCATCGTGCACTCATCCCAATTTATGATTTTGCATTCTCGCATCAACTTCCCTGTCGCCGAATTCTTGGTCATTGTGCATTATTGGCTTGTCAACCGTGAGAAAATACATCGCCAGCTTCAAAGCGGAATGTGCAATTCGACCGCCTTCAAACAATGTGGCAGGAATGCCATAAATGCCATGGGATTCAACAGGCAAAGGAAGAGATCTTGGCCGAATTGTTGCTAGAATCAACTTAATGACGAATGTCTGACATGTCCCACAGGGAGCACCGAGAAAGTAAGTGCGATTACGGAATCGTATTATAAAGCAGTGCGATTGAAGTCTACGTTGACCACTTTTCTTCTAACTTTTTGTCGAATTTGTGGTTGTGATTGTGCAGTTTGAAGCAGTGCATTATGGACACGTCTCCACTTATTACTTCTGCACGTACCTCTAGCGTTTGATTATAATGGACATTCTGATTAATTATTATTGCCAGACGTGTAGTTCGACCAAGGTTAGATTAGAATCAGTGTAATAATACGCAAAACTCGAATCAATTTCAGCAAGAAAAATAGCATATTTACTGAATAGAAAATTATAATGTGAAATAAAGACACCTGTCAAAACCCAACGGGCTGTGGCATTTATCGCAGCACAGAGTCCTCTGATATATAGCTCATAAACTTCTCCACCTAAAATGCGTGCAAAACGTCTTCTATCACAATGAATTTCACAATTAACCGAAATTTTCCAAGCTTCACAACCAATTTTCCACCTTTAAGTCGTTCAAAAAACTCATCGAACATTCTAGACAACCGACAAAATAAAATATCAAAATCTATTTAAAGGGAATCAAATCCTGTAGCTGTGTTCATACACGCGGCAACAAAGAGAAGCCAAAATAAAAGTGTGTGTATACAAAACAAAACATATTATTTATACTAATAAAGCAAACAGATTTCTTATATGCACTCTCCAAACATGTCTTAAGATCTCCTGAAAATTTTATTCAAATCGATCAAGCCGAAAAAAAGAAGATAGCGCACAAACATAATTTGGATTTTTCTTTATATTTATATAAAGAAGAAGATTTACATTTGAATTCTTTTAATATGTACCATCCGTTATATTTATTTCCTATATTAATTGTTAGTTTTCTGTTGGCTACAGTATAAACTTATACATATACAGCCCAATTAATAAATACAATACACGACTGGATCGTATGAACTTGCTCTTGTAGCTAACAACTTTAATGGAGCTAAGCATTGACCCTGATTAGTAGGTAGGTAATCTTGTTATTATATGCTGGTTTAAAGCCGATGTAATTGAGATAACCTTGATTTTTAGTACAATGAATTGTCAAATGGATGATTCAAGGAATAGTTACATAGTTACAAAATTTGAGTATGCAGTTTTATTAAGACTTATAGGAAGCATTTGCATAAAAAAATCATTTTTATCGGGTCATCCAGTAGTGAGGAAGTCGAAAATATTAAAAGTGATTCTTAGAGAAGTACCGTTAATAAGTACGCAAAATAAAATATTTTTGTACTAAAAAGTGGATTGTACTAATATAGAAACACACGCATCTTTTTATTAAAATTCTTGGAGCCGTTTTTGAGAAATAAATTTTTTCTTAACGGTTTTTAACATTTGTATGGAAGGTACCGTTGTTTTTAATTTTAGGAAAATAGTTTTTTTAACTATTCAAGATAATGTTAAAAAAAACTACCAAATACGAAATTTCGAAAAAAAATTATTGAGTCATTTTCGAAATTTTGAGTTTTCAAAAAAAAGTTAATTTCCAAAAAACTATTTTTTTTTAAATGTTTGGCTTGTTTAAACTTTCTAGGCCTTCTGCGTAAAAAAATTCAAATTAACAGTTTTCCAGAAAATCGAAAACCAAAAAATGGTTCTATTAGAGGTACCAAAAATAACCATTTTTTCCCAGAAAAAAATATCAAAAGGTACTCTTTCCCTTCTTAAATGAATTGATTTTTTTTATAAAAATCGTTGGAACCGTTTTTGAGAAAAATAAGTCTTTTTTTGGCTAAAAAAAAATATATGGGAGGTACTGTTATTTGTCCTCTTAAAAAAAATGAAAAGCACGTGTGGGCATAAAATCGATCCAACCGTTTAGGGTGTAGACTCGAGGACAGACAGACAGACAGCCGGAATTGGGGGACCCACTTTTTTGGTGTTCTCTACGACCGTAATGTCATGTTTGATTGTTAGATATATTTTTTTGCACGAATCCATAATTTGCCTTATACATATAGTACCTATAAATCGCAAGTAAAAATGCGTATTCCCTCGCTAGACCATGACTTTACTAAACCATAGAATAAAAGTTATTCTGCGGACTAAAATTTTTTGAATTAATAAAAAATATAAATACACAGGTGCATCAAATTGCACTAAATTGATCAGTACCTGACCTGGCTACCATACTACGTTCAATAGGAATGAGATTAAAAATCGCATAGTCAATATCAACAAGCCCGTCATTTCCATCGTAATTTCTTACATCCTGAATAAGAACTAAACGGTGATTTTTTAAGAGCTTGGTTTTTGAAAATTCAAAAAAACACAGAAACTTGTAAAAAGTGAATGAAATTTTTATTTGGATCGATAAATCAATTTCTGCCATTTACTTTTTAAAAATAATTTCACTTAAATGTTGCCCGCGGCTACGCTTCAGGTGGTCCATTCTGAAGGTCCAATTTTGGCAAACTTTTCACACATTTCGGCCGGAATCTCACCAATGACGCGTTCAATGTTGGCTTCCAAGGCAGCAATCGTGTTCGGCTTGTCCCCATAGACAATAGACTTAACTTAGCCCCACAAAAAATAGTCTAACGGGGTCAAATCACATGATCTTGGTGGCCAATTGACTGCGCCAAAACGTGAGATCAACTGCTCACCAAATTCGACTCTCAATTGATGCATGGTTTCACGTGCAGTGTGGCATGTGGCACCGTCCTATTGGAACCACATGTCGACCGAGTTCAATTCTTGCATTTTCGGCAAAAAAAAATCTGTTATCATCGAACGGTACCTTTCTCCATTGACCGTAACCCTGCGGCCTTCATCGTCCTTGAAGAAGTACGGCCCAATGATGCCGCCTGCCCATAAACCGCACCAAACAGTGCATTTTTCGGGATGCATTGGTAGCTGCTGAATTGCGTCTGGCTGCTCTTCACTCCATATATGGCAATTCTGCTTATTCACGTATCCATTTACCCAAAAATGAGACGACCATAAAACGGACGTAGCTTGCGAAACACATTTTTCACAGAGCACGAATTTTGATAATAAATTTCAATAATTTGCAAACGTTGTTCAGGCGTAAGTCTATTCATGATGAAATGGCAAACAATACTGAATCGAAATGTCAAATGTTCGTGGAATTTGTCATGTGTGATCTGTCAAAAATATAAACGTCAAAAACCAAGTAGCAAAAAAATCACCCGTTATAATTATAGCTATATGTCTGTAAGACCTAAGGGAATTCCAATGCAAATTTAAATCATTTATGTATTTTAATAATGTATATTTCGATATTTGAGCTTTTTATCTTCGATTTTGTAAGACAATTAAAGGACTAATCCATTAATTTTCCGGAAATTTTCTGTGGTTTCTTGTTAACATCTTCAGGGGTGTATTAATATATTTATACTCTAAATACAAATAACAATAATTTTGAGAACATTTTTGATTTTTGTATACTTAAAACAAAGAAAGAAATATTATCGACTGGAATCTCACAACACAAGATAGAAAATGGACACTCAGCAGATTTTATCAATATTAAAATACTTGATAAAGAGAAACATACAACAACAAACGATACTCTCTGCAAAATCCAAGAATCCAGCAAAGCCTTATCCTGATGTCACACGAGCCAGTATTACATAACCAGTTGGGATCATAAACTGTTTGATTAAAATCTCCAGTTCGTTTTTGTTACCAAATACAAAACTTACTATATAGTACATTCGTATGTATTGCAAGCAATAACCACAAATTTTTATCCAAAATTCATATGATTTTCGCTCTGTTATAAATGTCAAACTTAACTTTTGATAGTGCAGTTCACCTGAAGGATAGCAGAATGAAAAGGTAGAGCGAAAAGGTATCGAATGGGTGAATCAAATTCAAAGTTCACGTGAATACCAGAATAGGGCAGTTATTGAGATCAATAATGTTCTTTGCAGAAGCTGTCATGAATAGCTGTTTGCAGTAATATACCTAATTTGATTTTTAGTGGAAGTCATTTTTGTCTCTTCAATTTGAAGAGGATTGTTTTGTAAGCTTAAAACGTCAAAATCTTCTGAAAGTTTTTAATGACAATGACAGTTCTGATTCTGAAAAGAAGAGAATTTTGCTACTGGATTTGAAATCAGAATCGTAACCAAAAGCACTCACAAGTTCATAAATTAAAACACCAATTTCGACAGTTGTGATTTTTTGAATCCCAATTGTTCAACAAACATTATTTTTGATTTTTATTATTTTCACATACCTATACATTTATTTTCACATATACCCACCCCATCGCTCACACCAAACTTCAGAGGTTAGAATAAAAAAGTGTTCAGTGGCACCCCAGACCGGAGTGGGATCACGGATTGCCAAATAAATAAAATGCACGACTGGATCGCACATACTTGCTCCTATGTTCGATAACATTATATGCAAAAGATTCTTAATGGAAACGGCTAAAAGTATTTTTTAAGTCGTTTTTCACTTAATTTTTTATATATAAGAATTCTTAATTTTTTTCAAAAAAAAATTGGTACGAAAATTTTAAATATTTAATAATATAGACTTAGAAACAAAATTGCAGAAAAAATCGCTCATCCGTTTTCGAAATATTGAATTTTCAAAAAAAAAATATTTTTTTTCCAAAAATCCCAAAAAACTATTTTTCAAAAATTTTAAAATGCATTATTATTTAGAATTTGAAGCAGATCATGTGTACAAATTTTGATCGAAATCCGTTGAGCCGTTTATGAGATAGTTGAAAATCAATAAAATGGTTGTATGGCAGGTACCGTTAATAACAAAATATTTTTTTCAGACAGACGGAATTGCCGGACCCACTTTTTTGGTGTTCTCTATTATCGTAATGTCAACTTTGATTAAAATCACGAGTTCGATTTTTTTTCCAACTGCAGAACTTGCCCTATAGTACCTTTATCGCAAGGAAAAAGCCATAGTTTAGTCAAAAGCCAAACAGTAAAGTATATCTTTTTTCCCTAATACGTGCTGCCACTGAGGGTGGGGCTGTAAAAAAAATTAAAAAGTTACGGAAGTATACCTACTGCCCCTTCTTACAAAAAAAAAACATTTTTTTGGAAAAATTCAAAATTTTGAAAAATGGCGAACGTTTTTTTTTTTGTAATTATGTCTTTAAATTTATACTGTTACATACTTAAATTTGGTGTGCTAATTTTTTTTATAAAAAGTAAAAAAATTATAAAGTATGTATATTTCTTTAATTTGTTAGTTTGTAAATAAAATTCTTAATTAAAAAAATATGGAATTATTCCAATGGATGAAGACAGTTGCTTTAGTACCAGCAAAGTACCTACAAACAAAAGAGTTCCGTAATCATTATGTTAGGTAAAAATAACCACCGAACATTTTTTATTCACTCAAAACCAATGTTTAGGGTAAATAGAAAATATCAAATAAAAATGCAAATTTTGTACAACCAGACGTGTTTTATCGCTTTCCAAAAAAATCACTTTAAGCAAACAAAAAAAAAACAACAATGCATCATAGACATTATCGTACGTCGAATTTTACCCTACTCTGCTCTCATTGATCATTATTTTTCTAAAGTACATACCTTTTTAAAAATCAAATTAATAAAAAAAAAAACGACACGCCTATTAAACACTACAAGGAACACCACAGACACATTACACCGCATATAACCTACATGATATAAATGTACTTCCCCCTTGTTGAAGTCGTTAACTTAAATATGCTTCATCATGAACATCATATGTCCTTTCTGAAGTTCGCGATGCTATTCCTTCCCATTGATTCTGTTAATCCTGTGATTTGTAATAATCGATTTCCTATTACCCCAGCAGTAGTCGCCTTTACAGATATCAGCCCCTTCGTCTTGCACTAACAAAAGGCAACATTTGTCCCGTGCACATACATTCATATAATCCGCGAGATATAGTGGTTGTAATACTGGTACTGGCTGGAAGTCCTTCGCTAACTCCCGAGGGAATTTTATGTCTGCGGCAGAAGAAAACAAATTTTCTACAATAAAAAATAATCAAAGATCTTTTACCAGCACTGAATCTGCTGAGCATAGAACCAACCCCCTGTGATGCCACCAACTACCTACCATCCTGTGAAACTCCTTAAAATAAAGAAACATTTTATATGCCTGATGTGTTGTCGCATTCACTTCTGGTCTTTACAAGGGTTCAGGTTTTGGGAGTTCCTCGTCCCTTTCCCATTTTTTTTTTCATTTTTATGTTACGAGAGCATAAAAGAAATGTTAATGCACAGGGAAACTAACTCCCATCTAATCCCGTTGTAACACCTATGGGAATTATAGTGAATCCCAAATTCACAAATCCACCTCTCTACACTGCTTCTGTTTCTGGTTCCGTTCTCAGCTGAACTTTGAACCGTTAAGGATTTAGGTGTTTCATTCATTCTGCTCTCACTCTGTGTGCTATGTGGTGTGTCCTTTGTAAGCTGATGGGAGAAGCATATTCCAGAAAACACAAACCCCCGGGGGAGAAACTATTTCGGATGTAGACAAAATTTAAGGCAATAGTACCTACATATACTAAAAACAAATGGGTACGAACAAACATAAAAAAGAATGAAAAAAAAATGTTAGTGTTTGCCCAACCCCTCTTGTATCTGAGAGGGCATTTTTTCCGACTCACCACATACACGTAACAATATTCTGTTTCGGAAGTGCGTTTTTTTCTGTGACTGGTCCTCTCCTTGCATTAAACACTCTCTTGCCTCGGCATACAAACGCCGACTAGACAGATTTAAAATTGGTACCTACTGGTAGAAAATGTTACAAAATGGTCCCACACTTAATTAACGAAATGGTACCCGGATAGCAGCACAGTGTGTTATGGACAGATAGGCTTCAATCACCTGCTCACCCTTCGAATATTGGTTCTAATGTTTGATCCTTGACAAATTCTGTTATGAGTTGAATTCGGTTTAATCTTTGGTTAATGGCACCTATCTGATCAAGGGCAAGGCAATTCAAGCTACGAGTAGAATAAAAAAGGCTTTATTAACTGGAATGGAAATCAGAATAAATTAAATTCCTTTTCGAAAAAGTAATTGATGAAAAATTGGCACCTACCCAATATGTAATTAGATATACAAAAAAAACAATTTAATTTTAAATAGAGCCTTTATCGATAAGCTTAGAGTTTTTTTTTGTATATTTATACAGGTTAAAAAAAACCCAAGGGAAATTATTTTTGCGTTTAAAAACTGCCGCTGAAACACGGTTAAGCAAATTTGATAACTGGTTCTTTTATTGTGATTAAATATTTGTTTGCGTATTTAGCAACTATTGGGTAGAAAGCTGCTCTAAAAATGACGTATTTTATTTTAGGTATAAGCGTATAAAACTATTGGGAAATCCATAGTAGGATTTAACATACAATCGCTAGTAGCTCTACAGTCAATAAAAGTCTTAAGTATAATCCTAATATAAAGTCATATTATGGATAGATTTCCCAATAAAACACGCCTAATGTTTTAAACTTCTCGTTTTAAATGTTGACAAATGTAAGACCATGAGTTTTACACGCAAAAAAGTTCCAACTGTTTTTGATTATATGTTTGATTCTTGTTCTTTAAGTAGAGTAGCTGTTTTTTCTGACTTGGGAGTTGTTTTAGATTCGGAACTTACATTTACTGACCATATTAGTTTTGTAGTTAGAAAAGCAAATAGAATCCTTGGTTTCATTAAGAGATTTGGCTGCGATTTCAGTGACCCTTATGTTCTCAAACTACTTCTTATTTCATTTGCGACACCAATTCTTGAGTATGCCTGTGTAGTGTGGGCACCTTATCATTCTGTACATATAATGAGAATTGAAGCAATTCAGAGGAGGTTCTTGCGCTTTTGTCTCCGGTTTCTTTCTTGGTTCCGTGGAAACCCTCTGACCCCTCATTCTCAAAGACTTGCTTTAATTAACCTTCCTTCCTTGGCAAATCATAGAAAATATTTACAATTTTGTTTTATCGCAGCAATAATAAATGGAGCAGTATCATCACCATCGGTTCTTTATCGTCTTAACTTTAGTTTTAATCGCTCAAGTATACGACTTCAAAGACCACTGAATCAAACTTTTTATTAGATCGAACTATGGTGCTCATAGCCCTCTCAATCAATTAGTTGAAATATATAATAAATTTTATTTTATAGTGGCTTCACCAAATGACAATTTTAAAAATTCAAAATTCAAAATATTGGAAATTAAGTGTTAAGTAGTTTTAAGTATTTATTTATAAACATATTGTTCACGTTAGGATTTAACGAATTGAAATAAATGATTCTCTATTTATATCTTCAGTAGATCTACTTTTGGCGTTTGAATAAAAATACAACGGCTTAAGTAGACTTATTGAGTCCCCAATTTTCGTTCTGCGGCTTAGGTAAGGCACATTGTCGGTCGGTCATTTTTGTTGCTGACAATAAGAAAAAGAACTTTTTTTTCTGCTTTCAGTACCCAAATATGCTCGTATCTAGGCTCCAGTTTGAGTTCTTATTTGAAAACATTAAAGGTAAATAAAAATGTTTTCAAAAATGGACTTCTCGGGTCGTGTTGTTTATTATTCAGTCACTGTGCAATCACAGTGCAACTTACACGTCAAAATGATGAAATTTTACTATGGTTAGTGACGTAGTTTATTTTTTCTGAAAAAATCATTTTCCTCGGCGACGGGGCGTCGCGTCGGGCAAGTTCAGTAGACTCAAGAGGCTACATTGTGTAGTCAACGCAAAATTAACTAGAAAACCAGTGAAAATACCAACGAAACGTCGAAAAGAATGAAATTGTTTTATTTTCATTCGGAATCTGTAAGCCTATTCTACTTACATATATAAAAGTAAATTCTAAACATTAGTTCATCTGGCAAATTAACTTAAATATTTGTTTGTGATATAAAATTATTTTTCTTATTAAATTGTTCAAAAAATGTTCGTAATCCTCGACAATTAAAAGAATATCGTTGTAGTTAAGGAAAATATTATTTTTTTTTAATAATTGTTCATTTGAAGTTGAACTGGTACTTAACGAATACCTGACTGACATAAATGCACTTAAGATGAGATGAGGAGAGATATTTCTTGACTAGCTTTCCAGTTAAAATACCCTTTTGTGGAAGGAATTTTTTTGCAGCTGGCCAATCAGAAACCAAAAACTTGACTAGATTTCAAATCGACAACGATTTCGGAACGTGCCAATTTCTCTAGTTTCGATTTTGAAATCAATTTCGATTTGAAATCCAGCATCGTTCGGTTTAGTATAGTTTTTATTGGGCAATCCGCAAGCCTTCTAGACTCCCCTGAAAGTCTTCACTTGGGAGAAAATTACAGTTCTGATTCTGAAAAGCAGAGAATTTTGCTTCTCCGTTTGAAATCGTAATCGAAACCAGAAGTAAGCACACATTCATATACTTGAACTTCAAACTCGTCTGTTGTCATTTTTACTTACGATATATGTACAGCTTTGTTCAAAAAAATAGGAGTACCTTTGAATAAATGCTGAAAAAGTTTATACAATAGTTATGTAGAGCTAACTATGGATACATTTTATTTTAATAGAATCCGTAGACGTCCTTTCATATTTTAAAGATATTATAATATTTGCTGTTATTAAAAAAAAAAATAAAACAACCTTAAAAATAAATTAACTCATGAATTACACTGTTCAAAAAAATAGTAGTATTCGAAAGATTTAGACGAAAATGATAGAACAGTCAAAAAAGTTTCGCAAAAATGTATGACAAAATAAAATTTAGGGTAATATTTTGTTGTATACCCTTTATTATAAATAACGGCCTAACACCGACACGGTGCATGGTATCCACTAAACACTCGCTACGCTCACTTGGTATGTTTTCCCAGGCATCCTTTACCAACTTACTTCAAAAGTTCAAGGTTATTCGAAGTTTTAGCCTTACTAACATCCCTCTTAATGTCACCCCATAGATTTTCTATGGGGTTAAGGTCAGGTGTGCGGGCCAAGCCATATAACATCAATACCATTGACCCGAAACCATTCTTTAGCCACTTGACTCGTATGTTTTGGATCATTGTCCTGCTGCAAGATGCATTTTAAAGGCATGTGATACTCAGCGTAGCGCAGCATATGTAGTCCTATCTAAAATATCCACATAGACACGCTGCCATGATACAGTCGATGAGATTTTATAGGCACTATGTCATAGTAAGAAAAACATGCCTAAACCAATATTTTTGACCCACCATGTTTGACCGTTTTCCATCTGTCCATAATATGTTACGCCATTTCTCCACCGGCGAGTTTATATGATCTTTGGCAAACTGTAGGCGCTTTTTGGTATGTTTCTTCGTCAATAGCGGTACTTTACGGGGGGCTTCGTGAATGTAGACCTTTAGAAGTCTTCTGCGAATAGTCACTGCACTAACATCTAAATGTAAGCCCTTTTGGATCTCAAACGACGAATGAGAAGTCTGAAGTTTACTATACCCGACAATTCGCCTGTCGTCCATGGCGGCCGTTTTTCTCTTTCTATCGCGGGTTTCGGTTCTTTCGCTAAACTTTATGGCATTTGCTATCATTAGAGCTGTACAGCCTATTAAGGTTTGGATTTCTGAATATGTTTTGACTCCTTTTCTCAATTTTAGTATGAGTTCTCTTTTTTCAGTTAACAATGCTTTTCTCTGCCCACTTATCAAACATGAATTTGAAAAGACTCGTTTTTTTTTGTTACTTTTATAAAACGAATAAACGTATCGTTTATCAACCAACAAAATAGTGTAATTTGTCAATAGCTTTTGAATTTCTTGAACAGTTCTAATTAAACAGAAATCTCAAAATTGACTGACACCCGTTGTAATAAATACGATTTCTTATAAACATTACAGTAAATCTGTTTAGAATGAACCGTTAAAATTTGTAGCATGAGGGAAATTAAATTTGTAAATGCATACCTACTGTATATACCAAGGATGTAATGTTGTCGTGCTATTATTTTGAACACAACTGTAGAGAGGGCAAGTTTTGCATTTGGTGGGTGGCAATGGCGCAGTGGATAAAGTGATCGATTGTTAACTAGGACGTGTGGGTTCGATCCCCATGCTAGGCGCATTCTTTTCTATACCTCCTATTGGATGCCGCCCATCGGTTAAAATGTCAATATTTGGTCTCAAAACCACTGCGCCCAGAACTAGTGCCGTGCAATTCAGGTTGCATTTAAAAGACCGTAGGTCTTACAGGATATAGTTAAATTAAATGAAAAAAATGGAACTCGAGATTTTAATCAAAGTTGACATTACGATGATAGAGAACACCAAAAAAGTGGATCCGGTAATTCCGTCTGTCTTTCTGTAAACCGATCTACAGCCTAAAGGGCTGAACCGATTTTGTTCAAATTTGGTGCTTAGGCGTTTTATAAGTGATTGTCCAAAATAGATTTTTGAATCGTTGTTTTAGCCCCAAAAATAACGGTACTTGCCATACAAATTTTTCTACCGTCTTAATTATCTCGAAAACGGCTCTTACGATGTTGATAAAAATTGGTGTGTGTACCACTTTGAGCATGGTCTACATTTTCGACAATTTTTTTGTTTTTTTAATATTTTGTTTTTAACGGTACCTGCCATACAACCATTTTATTGATTTTCGACTTTCTCATAAACGGCTCAACGGATTTCGATCAGAATTGTATACAGTAAGTCCTTCAAATCCTAAATAATACTGCATTTCAAAATTTTCGTAAAATAGTTTTTTTTTATATTTTTGAAAAAAAATATTTTTTTTTTGAAAATTCAATATTTCGAAAAAGGGTGGACTATTTTTTTCTGAAATTTTGTTTTTGAATTTATATCAATAAATATTTAAAATTAAAAAAATTAAGAATTTTTATATATAAGAATTTTTGAAAAACGACTTTAAAAATATTTTTAGTCTTTTTTCAAAAAAATTTATTTTCCATTAAGAATCTTTTGCATTAAATGTGATCGAACATAGGAGCAAGTACGTGCGATCCAGTCGTGCATTTTATTTGTATCATACTTTGTGCGACAAACATTATTTTGGATTTTGATTATTTTCACGTACACAATTATTTTCATATGTATATAGAATCACATTAAAATTCAGTATCCTCAGTATTCAAAAAAACGCCATAATTGCGTTCACTGCGAGTCGATTTATTTGTACATATGACCAGTTATACAAACTTGATTCAAATTTTTGATCCGTGGTTCAGGAATTTTAACTCCTGATTTTGACGCATCAGTCGTTCAAGGTTCAAATATATAATAATAGCCAAATAGGTACATGCTTGGACCTCAGTTAATCGGCTGAAACCGGCGAGTTAAAATAATTGAACTACGAATGAAATATGTCGGTAACCGTCCCTTATTGGTTCTTTCAATCGAACTTAAGCCATTTGCGTTATTTCTGTTATTTGTTTACTAGCGGTTTATCATGCATCTTTCCGTTACTTTAGAACTTTAAAATAAAAAAAAGGGTTGATTCATCTCTAACATGCCCTTCCTCATATACTTATCTACATGGCAAGGTACATAATAAATAGGTAACTTTTTTATCATAAATTATGGTTATCTTTAATACTTTTGCTGCGTTTGGCCCCACTGCCCTATTAAAACGCAGTCACATCTTTCAGCTTATTCTCTAGGGTTTAAGTGTCTTTTACATATGAAATTATAATAAGAACAAGAATAGTAAAAATAATAAAAGAGAATAAAATTGAAATGAAATTTGCGGCACACACCACAAACCCAAGACCGACCGAACATTCATACTACCCTCAAACAATATATATAAAGTTCACCAGATCTAGAAGCAGAGCATCCAGAGCAAAGCTGTTGCTGGTCTTTATACATACGTCGTTTGTGTCATTTCAGGACCAGAACCAGGAGCTTGTTGCTACTGCGTTTCTGCGGCACAAGTAATCCAAAAATAATAACAGCAGAAACAGTAAAAAGTGGGAAAGAAAATAAGTCCTGGGCCTCATCTGTTTTATAACCATTGGGGGATATAAAGGGATCAAATTCTCATTTGATATTCGTTGCTTCCGTTCTTCGGCGTTTTCGTTACCGTTGTCGTTTTCCTTGTCGTTCTTCATGTGTATCGTGTGGAGCTGGTGGAACAAGAGCTGATAGAGGACATTGCCTTCTAGCAACACTGACACTAGTTGTTGTTGTTGTACATATCCTCTGAATGGGTACATTTAGGCTCTTAAGGGAGGTAATGTCACTGCTGTGTGGTTTTGGTTTCGTTGGAGAATTTTTTTCAGTTTTGTTCTCTTCAGCTGGAAGTAAAATGGTAGTTAAGATGTGGTTTGGGGGTATTGTGGGGTTCGTTGTCGTCGTTTCGCTATTTTGCGGGTGCGAATTGAAATGGTTACAAATATGCGAACATTACAGTCGATCGATGGTATCTTTGGAATGGGGCAGAAAGTGTCTGACAAAGATAATGATTCTGATGTTTTTCAACGATTATGGCAAAAAATACAAAGTAGTATATGCACAGATTTAGGAGAGGGCGAACTCTATGAGATTGAGAGCCCTTGCTTTTGGTTCTGTGTACAGAGAAGTATATTCATTTGTTTGACTTGTTTCGATTTTCTTTCTTTTTGTTTTGTATCTATCAGACTGTAATTTTTAAAATATGTACATAGGTACACCGTGTACCTATAAGAATCCCCGCTTCAATTAATATCATATTATACCCCTAGTACCTACCAGGAGCGAGGTATGGACATATTATGTATACGAATTTCATTGCTGCAGCGTGTTTATAATAAGGCGTATGTTCCTAGAGATGAAGTAATTGAATTGGATATACAAGTGGCTTTAAAAGTAGGATTAAGTAACAAAAGACACACCGTTGTCCCCTATTTAAGTTTCAAAATAAAGGAACGATGCAGTAGATTATATTAATAGAGTAAATACCTAAGATAACAGAATGTTGAGTAAATTGGATTTGCAGTGTATCTAAAGGCCAGAACAAAACTAAAATATTTTAATTTCATTTAGGTACTTGCAATAAGGTAGGTTATAGGTATAGATTTGGATTTGGAAAAAAATCGACCTCGAGATTTTAATCAAACTTGACATTACGATGATAGAGAACACAAACAAAGTGGGTCCCGCAATTCCGAATGTCTGGTCTTTATGTACGTCGATATACAGCCTTAAAGTCTTTTTGACGTAAGCGTATTAGGTCATTGGATCGTTTTTTTTAATATTTTTTTAGACCCAAATATAACGGCACCTGCCATACAATTTATTGGAACAAAAATGGTAAATTTTAATTATCTCGAAAACGATTCTAACGATTTAGATTTTAAAAAAATCAGTGCACTATTATAGGTATAGTATACATTTTGTTCTAAAAAAAATATTTACATAAAATGTTATTAGAGGGCTATGCCACAGAACCGTTTATTTTCGTAACTATCATTAACAGCTCAAAGCATTTCGATAGAAATGTTTGCCCTTAAAGTCCTTTGGACCTAAATATACTATTTTTTTCGACAAATATTTGTTTGGATTAAAAAAATCAAAAAAATTTAAATTAATGGCGCAAAATTTTAAACAGCCTGATGTTAAGGGCTTAGCATGATACTAAAGGGTTATCCATTTTCCGGTTTCAAAAGTAAACGTTAGTAAAACACATATAAAATATTTCTTTTCATGTTATTTCTTTTTTATTATAAAGTATGATCGTTGACATTATGTGTGAAACACTACATCATTTAAATGACCACCACGCGAATTGTTGCAAGTGTCGATTCTTTTGAGGTAATTTTCGACCACTTTTTGACACATATTGGGTATCTAGCCATAACTTGACGAATGTTGGTTTTCAAGTGCTCAAGAGTTAAAGGTTTATCTGCATAAACACGGTCTTTCGCGTAGCACCACAAAAAAAAGTCCAGCGGTGTCAAATCGCATGATCTTGGTTGCCAGTTGATATCGCCACGAAGAGAAATTACGCGGCAAGGAAATGTCTCTTGCAATAAAGCCATATTCGCTCGAGTTGTGTGGCATGTGACACCGTCTTGTTGAAACCACATATTCTCCAAGTCGTATTCTTCAATAGCAGGCAAAAAATAGTCGATTATCATATAACCATAACGCTCCGAGTTGACGGTGACAGTCGTTCCATCGTCGTTTTCGAAGAAGTAAGGTCCAATCACACCTCCGGACCAAAGAGCGCCCAAAACAATGACTTTTTGTGGATGTAATGGCCTCTCTTCAATTACTTGAGGATTCTCAGAACCCCAAATACGATAATTTTGTTTATTAACATACCCACCGAGTGAGAAATGTGCTTCGTCGCTGAAGAAAATTTTGTTCGAAAAATCGACGTCCACCGCCGGTTGTTCAGGCACCCATTCGACGTATCTATGACATTGTGAATGGTCAGTTGCCTTCAGTTGTTGTGTGAGCTGGACTTTATATGGATGTAGGTGTAGATCCAAATGCAAAATACGATATAATGTGCCGTAAGACAGTCCTAATTCCTGAGAACGACGAGGAATCGACACATTCGGATCTTCGGCAACACTTTCACTTACAACAGCGATATTTTCAGTGGTACGAGCGAAACGATGATGCACAGGCCTTACAATATCTGTAACCAATCCAGTCAATACAAATTTCTTCACAATTTCGCCAATTGCTTGCGTAGTTCGACGATTTCGTAAACCATAATCTCCTCTTAAAGCACAATATGTGGCTGTGGCAGAATCACCATTTTTGTAGTAGGTTTTAGCAATTTGTATGCGTTGTGCGATAGTTAAGCGATCCATTTGCGTAAATGTCAGACTTTCAACTGAACAAAAAAATTGGTTTAACAACTTAGTTTGACAGATGTCGAATTCCAGCCCTATAATTTTGAAACCGCAAAATGGATAACCCTTTACTTAACAGTTTGTTAATCCTAAAGCACTTTACTAATATTTTCCTAATTTTAAACACGTTTTAACTAGCACCATACTAAATCGATTTTCTTAATAAACTACAACTAAACACGCTTAAAATAGTGCAAAAAAGTAAGCGAACAAAACTTTTTGAAGTGTGTAAATGTTAAAGTGGCATATGGATTTAGTACGATACTAAAAAAATAAAGTAGCCATTTTGTGAAAATAGTACGATACTAAACTGGTTTGAAATTAGCAAAATCCTCTTTTTAGCCTCGTATCATACTTAAAATGATTTAACATATTACTAAATCGACTAAAATTTTGTACCAATATTATTAAATACTTAAAATTGACATACCAAAATTTTCCTTTTCTACTAAGAATCTTGAGTTTACGATGGGAATGTCAAACATGAGAGCATATTACATACTTGCCATAAAATCGTGCATTTTATTTAAATATGGTCCAATAAATATTTCACTAACGAATTGTTTTGATAGTGTTCTAAAATAAAAAGCTTTCATCTAAATTTAAAGAAACAATTAATTTCATATAACAACTGGCAACATTTAAATTCATTTATTTATTTTAACATAAAGAAACAAATAAAATGTAACACTAATATTTTAACAAATATATTAATAAAACAGAAATAAATTCCTTTAAAGCATCACATCCCCATTTATAAAATGCGTTATGACTGAAAGAAAAAAAAAAACAATTCACAATTTAAAAACTTCAAGTTCCTCAGAAAATAATGTCTGTTTAAAAGAAGCTATATTCGGCCCGGATAATATTAATTTTCAATTAATTTCAGAGTTGTTGTTTTGAAGAGTTTCCTTGAGGAGTCTCATTTTGCTTAAAATATCTTGATCAATTCCTTTGGTTAGACATTGGAAAGGTTTCCTGTACAACGGTACTGTCTTCTCGCAAATTGTAAAAGGATTGTAACTATCGTTAATTAGCTTCACATCAACTACTTGAATCGATGAATCGAATAGCTGTTTAAGGACTTTATGCAATGGTGTAGTTTTAGATCCATTTTTCCAAGCTCTCCGCTTATATTCAAAATGATCGATTTCTCTCAAAACTCTATGAACATCAGACCATATGTCTGGAGTGAAAGTGAAGAGCCGCTTAGCTGACTCATCACAAGCAGTCATAGAACGTCTGTTGACGCTAAATCTTACTTCAATTGTCATTGCCTTGTGGCTCTTCCAGTGGAGATTCACTTGCCATACTTTCCGAGCCGTAACTCCTTCAGACAAAGTTATTGGTATAAAATTGATTACCTTACATGTGGTCGGCGATGATGATAGAAGCTGTTCCGGAAGTTGTTCTATTTGTAGTTCAGGTATCTGAGGATGATGTGAAATACAAATGTCATCCAGATTTCTAAGTAGTTCTGAATTTTCAAAGTAAGTGCAGTCAGTTCCAAGTATTTGCGAAGCACTTGTTGTGGGAATCGATTGGGATGCATCTTCTATTCGGTAATCACATTCTTCTACACTTAAAAGGCTAGAAGGTTTGCTTTTAGGTGGTTTATTACAAGTTTTTAGAGGAATCGATTGAAAAGCATGTGTTTTTTGTAGGATATAATCAGGTAACTGTGAAGATTTTTTTTTAAGTGTTGATGTTGATTTCTTTTTTGAAGTCGGAGGCTGTAGTATTTTCCTTTTACCTTTATATACCATCTGAACCGGGAATTTTTTTGACGGGTTATTATGTTGCACATTTTCTTCTTCTTCTGATCTTCTAATTTCTTTTTCTTCGCACGGAGTTAGAGGCATTCTTGGTATTTTCAATTCTTTTCGAGACATTACATGAATTTCAGGTAGCTGTTCATCTAATTTAAGTTCCACATTTACTCTGAACACATGAGTTTTTTGAGTTGGGTCATTGCGCATTGATTCTGATATTGCACCCAATGGTGGAAGAGCGTTCAAAAGACGTTTTTCTATCAATATAGGAACTTCAACGAAGTTTGCATGTAGGGTTTGAATGTTTTGGAGGGTAACAATCGGAATATACCCTTGTAGAACAACAGGTTTCAATTTTGTTGACATTATATGTTCCGAATCAGTTTTAGGAATTCCTGTGGTTTTGGACTTAGGAGATACTTTGGCAAGACGAACTTCGGAAGTCTGCGAAAAGCTCAAAGGGATTGCTGAATTATTGGGTGGTTGTTTTTGCTCGTTCGTTAGATAGGACTTCGATGCCTTTTGAGGAACTTCGGTATGATGACTTTGAGGAGGCTGTGAATGCATTGCTGAATCGATGACTTGTTGTGGTTCCTCGGATGTTGTTCTTTGTTGTTCGATTTTATTTGAAATCTTCTTTGTGTTATCTACATCTTCTCCTTGTATGCATTGATTCTTTCCGGGAGAGTTTAAGCCTTGATCTTCACATGATAATTGTTCGTCTATCAAGTGGGCATTTGCATCCAACTGTGAATTTTCTTTATTTGAAATGTATTCAACATTCAAGCTCACATTGGTATTTTGCTCAGAAGTCTGCGATATAGAACTCTTTGAGGATTGAATATTTTGTCGATTCTTTAAATCTGTGTCGCTCATTGCTACAGTAACAGGTTCACAATATTTTGACAGGTTCGTTGTTTTTTCTAATTCTCCTTCATTTTGCAGTTCAACTACCCCATCAAGTGGATTTTTGTTGGAAGCTGAATTATGTTCACATAACGCAGCTTCTGAATTCTTATTTTTTAAGTTGGATTCCAATACAGTTTTCTTCAAATTTGTCTTTTTGGAATCATTTGAAATGGCGAAATCATAAGATTTGCTCAAATTAATAATTATTGCAGGATTAGTGGCTAGAACATTGCAAGAACTTTCAGCCTTGTTTTTATTAAGTATTATTTCTGATACTAACATATCTGTAGAAGCCTCTAAATTCTTTGGAGCTTCCTGCGATGCGTGGTTAATTGGAGGTATATTCATTTCTAAAACACCTTCTGAACCTACATTCAATTTTTCTATTAATCCTTGATTGTTGGGATCATTCAATATTTTAGATAATTCTCTAAAATCTTTAGTATGACTAAATTTCTCTTCTTTTTCATTACCATCATTTTGGTTATTATTACCGTCATCGGATGAAGTGTAATAGAAAGAAAAATCAATAAATTCTACTGACGAATTGGGTGATGTTTCAGCAGTTGTGTTTTTCTCGTCTTGGTTTTCTTTTTGGTCAGAAACTGGAAGTTCTACTTGTGTACTTGTAATTATCACTAGTCCATTTGTTTTATCCACTTTTCCAAAAGATTGTGAGTACCTTTCACCTGCAGTATTTTTGTCTTCATTGGGAGCTCGGGAAGATCCAGAAAGAACTTCAGCAGGTGTTTTCAGTGTATGTTCACACGTCACATCTTTTGAATTTTCATCAACATTTTCATGTTTACTAGTAGCTAGGGAAGGTCTTGGCAAGCTTTCAGAAGAAACGTGATGTACATCGATTGTATTATTTGGATTTTCGCTGATTGGAGAAATTTCGTTTCCACTTTTATCATGCTCCTGTGAAATGTTTGTTGGTAAGATAATTTCATCGATATTTTTGCAAACTTCAGTTATAGGGTTTCTATTTGACAAGTTTTCACTACTTTCTAAACTTTTACAATTATCAAAGGTTAGAACACCTTGTGTTCCACTTGGTTGATTTTTTATTTCTTCAGATTGTATAACTTCTTTTGTAACAATGTTTTCAAGTACAAATTGCAAATCATTATTTACAATATTATCGGAATCAACATTGGCAGAGCTGCCATCTGGAAGCGCAGCGGTGTTTCCACTTTTTTTGGGTACCGTAGCTGAACTCGTCACTCCAACACCTTCTCCCACTTTAAAAACGCCAGTCACGGAAGTTCTTTCCGATGTTTTTATGGACTCTAAAGATTTCTTATAATTTATATTGGTACCTTTCAATTTTGATCTGCTTTTGCCCTTACATTGTACGTTTAAGATTTGTGCAGTAGAATTTTTAATTCCGCCGATACTGCAAGATTTAGGGGTTATTATTATTTTTTCACCAGAATCTTTTGATAACAATTTTTCAATGATGACTGAATTAGTTCCTTCAGGATATTCATCTATGTTAGAAAATTGCTTTTCTTCATTTGTTAAATGGCATTTTGTAGCTTGTATTTTACGATTATTTTGGAACTCTTCCAAAGATTGAGCAGTTAAGGAACTTGTTTGGATTTTCTGTTTTTCTATTGTTTTAAGAATTCTTACTTTAGGAATTCCCACAGGTTTTAAAGGTTTCACAGACTCTTTGATATTGTGTAATTGATCTTCTGGTTCTTCAAAGGTTTCAGCATCCGCTTCGACAACACCGTTTACTTCATTTTGTTCTAAGAGTTCAACATCACCAGATAACACAACTTCAAGAGAGCTAATCGCATTTTCTGCCGTGTTGCTTTCATTGTTATCTTCCAAAATCTCAATATTATTAATAATATTCTTAGAACCATATGCTTGTGCATATCCTTTTTTGCACTCGATCACTAACAATTTATTTAATTCATTACTTAAATCCTTACCTTCAGACGCCTTAACTTGTTTCTGTGCAATCTTTGTAGCAGGAATACTGCAACACCCATCATCTTTTTTATCATGGCTAGATATATCAACTGAAATATCTTCTGATGCACTTTCTTCTAGAAATTCAACATCCCTAGATCTATCCAATGAATCTTGTGCTAAAACGTGTTTCTGTGCAATCGTTCTAGCAGGACTACTGCAACATCCATCATTTTTTCTATCATGTTTCTCGTTTTTTACTAGATTTTTATTATTAAAAATCTCAACTGAAATATCATCTGATACGCTTTCTTCTAGAAATTCAACATCACTAGATCTATCCAGTGAATCTTGTGCTAAAACAGCATAAGGATCTTGTTCCACTTCCTCGCCAACACCTAAAAGTTCCTCAAATAAAAATTTTAATTCTTTAGTGGCATCTAATAAATCAAACCAACTGAAACTTGTACCTGAATTAAGTTTTGAAGATTCAATAGTATCCATGTTTTTGCTTTGCTTTAGTGGTGAAAAATCTGGAATCTTGTTAAGTTCTAAACTTCCTTCGGATTTGATGTGTTCCTTGATATTTTTGGATTGCTTTGAATTCTTGAAAAATTTATTAGTTTCATCGAAACTTTCACTTAGACAAACCACAATAGACATTTCAGATTCTTCAGAATTACTTCCAGATTGCTTGTTTTGTTTATCAACTGTTGACTGAATACATACATTTTTCTGTTTTCTCACATGATTTATGCCTTCTTCCGATGATGAAACCACCTCTAATAAACACTCTCTTTCATTTTTACTCGTTAAATTATTTGAACTGCTTTGCGTAAAATCAATATCCGATGGAATATTCTGTGGTGCTATCGAAACATAGCTCATTTCTGACATTTCTTCTGATAATGGCAAATCATCTTTTGACTTGGATGAACAAGGCTTTTTGGAAACAGTTTTTTGTTTACAATAAAAAGCGTTTAACTCAGACCTGTTTTCTGTTGCTTCGATTGAGCAGGGACTTTTCTGTGACACAATATTTGCAGAACAGTTCGGAGCGTTGTTATTTGGAGTTTTGAAATTATTATTCAAATTCTGAGAGTATGCTTTTCCAGAAGGTGCATTCGTTGGCTCATTGCTGGATTGATTTAAATTAGATTGGCTTTGTGTTAGATCAAAATTCGACGACAATTGTTGAGCCTGTGGAAAATTGTCTAAATAAATAGAAGAAGGCGTTACGTGAGGTATGCTGGTATGTATAATTGTCATTGGAGCAGGTTTATTTTGCGATGAGTTACACAAAAGCGCTGCTAATAGCTCTGGTGCTGTTTCTTCATCATCAATAATTATTGCTTCTGATTGGGGAATATCAATTATTTGAACATCGTCATCGTACTGAGAAAATATTTCTGAAATAACAAATTCGAATTTAACAAGCTTAAAACAAATGATTGTCTTTATATTATATGGCTCGCCAATGTCAAATGGTAAATGTTTGGTACTATGAAAAGCTATTTTCTAAAAGAAGACACTGATTGCATAAAACAAAGCTAGGCTGTATCACTTAAGTACCTGAAAGCTGAGCTGTAAAATAAATGTCGTTATTGTCTAATTTGAAAGTTGCAATTTTTATAAGTGCCCTCGACGGGAATATGAAATACTGGGAGTTTGTAATGAGTATGATGTTATTTAATACAAAAATTGAATAAATAATACCCCTTATGAAGTAAGTAAATCTTGCGAAACGTTGGGTTAAGTGGGGAATAAAGTATTTTCATTCGCAAAAAGTCTAATCTAATCATCATCGAAAATATACAAAAATAATTGGTAAAATATATACAAGCTATTTTGCTTGGAATTTTGCCTGTGCTACGATTTTTTACATAAACATTTTAGACGTTAGCTATTTTACACGAAATGGGATATAAAAATACATAATGTTATTAAAAATTATCAAACTAGTGTAAGTTTTCATAAATTTTATGAAAAAATAAGACTTTGTACATTTTAATGCCTACATATCGATCTATACTATGTATAGAACCAACAAAACTCATTTTTGGCCAACCTAGTTTACCGCAGTTAATAATATTTCTAAATGAATATTAACCAACCAATTACTCATCTTAATAAGTTGTTCGAGTAAATCTTGCCGGGCTAGCAAATTATAGTTCCTGATACTTTCACACATGAGACGTATTGTTTCAAACGAATATATGATTCGTATCTTAGTCGATCGATAGAGTTAAATATCTTTTTCTATTTGCCACCAATTACTTTTTTGTAACCCAAAGAGGTAACAGGTAATTTTATACCTCACATCTAGAGATAGTCTAATACATTTGGTTTGATTTACTCACCTCGCTTAACAACAACTTTGGTATTTCTTGTAAAATCTGCTGTAACTGATGGATTTTTTTCAATAGCTTTGTCCGAAGCCGTATGATTAAGTGGTTGGGTTTTGGCTGATTGTTCTCCATCGGCGTTCAAGTCTCCTTGATGTTCTGTTATATTCGAGCACATTGAACTTATACTAGGGTTTCGCTCCGTTTCTTTTTGTACATTTTCTTTCAAAAGTTTTTTCTTTCGGTTTGGAGAAATGTTATTTAAATTTACATCCATATCATCGGCATCTGGTTGCATATCTGACACTGAATTTCCTCTTTCCTTATTGCAATCGGCTTGAGCTAAATCTACTGCTTCAATATTGAGATTTGGCGATGGCTCTAAAGTAGAATCAACAATGACAGAAGCTTCGTATGAAGACGGATTCGAACATGGTTCTACAGAACTTCTTTTTTTCTTTTTCCTTTGTTTATGGTTATTAGATATTTCACAAGAATCTACCAAAACAGTTTGATTTGACAATAAAAGCTGATTCAGCACAATTGTTTCTTCTGAATCTATTTTATTTTGAGTTGTTTTATCCGCAGCTTCTTTTGTGTCTGAATTCCCAACAAGAGGAGTTGATTCCTCTGAAACATTCAGTTGGCCAATATGAGTTTTAATAATATCAGATGTTTTTAGAGGCTCTACTAGAACTGAATCTTTTGGCGCCATCATATCTTTTGAAGCAATTGAAGATGACTCACTTGGACTATTCAATTTACCGATAGGGATTTGTTGATTTTCATTGGTTTGTTCACTATTTTTTTCCACAATTGTTTTATCTTGATTTTCAATAGTTTCGCAAAAAGGGTCTTCCATTTTACTTGCTTCAAAAATGCTTATGGAAAAATTATTTTGTTCCGTATGAAAATCATTATTTATTTCACAAGGAACATACACAATCTCTTGAGTTGAAACTTCAATGGCATGAGAATCAACAGATTTCGAATAACTTTCTCCACTCGATTGGAAAAGATTAGGTGATGGTGGTATAAGCATACCTTTTTCAGGTGACTGAGGATGTTTATCAGTTGAGTTTTCATTAGTGAATGACATTAATCGATCTATCTCAGGGGATTTTGAAGGTTTTTCTTTCGTTACAGTATTTGCTGATGGTTTAGAATTATTATCTGTTATTTGATTTTCAATACATTTTGTATTAGGTTCGTCGCTGTAAGCGTTATTCATTTTAGGAAGCGAAGATGGTACATTTGATGTTTGTTTAGTTTTTAAAAGTGATTCGTGCGGATTTTCTTTAACATCTTTTTGGTTGTTTTCAACATTTTCCAATGTATGCGTGTTAGAATCGACACACACTGCAATGTCTGTCGAATTCCTCCCTTCGGAATGAGGAATAACCTTCGCGTTATCTAACGATGGATGTGTTGGACTATGTGCTAATATTCGATTTAGTTCTTGGGTGTCGATTCGCACAATTGGTTCAATTGTATTCTTTAACAAAGGCTGTTCATCATGTCCACATACAATATTAATTTGATTTTCTAAGTCGTCATCACTCTCGGATAAATGCTTCCTTTGAGATTTAGGCCCACATTTACGAGACTTTTTTTTCTTTAAAGTGGCACTTTGTTTCGAGTTTTTAGAATGGTTTGCAAATTCATTTGTGTTCGTTATTTCTTTTGTAACATTATAACTAGAGCAAGTTGTGTCCTTCTTTTGTAAAACTGGTAACTCTTTTTGAACGATCTGAATTGTAAATAAAGAAAATTCAATCAATTACGTAAACAAATTTTGATATATGTAAGTAGTATTTGTTTCCAACCTTAATTGGCGAAACTGAGGGCTCAGTAAATAATTCAATAGACATTTCTTGACTACTTCCACTCTCCTAAAAGAAAAAAACAAACAAAAATCAATTAAAACTCTTATTTCTTCTACATTTTTAAAGCTTACCTCTGTTTTATCAACAAACTTCAATTCATCTGTCCACACTCCTTCACAGCAACATTTTTCATATTGTTTTTTACATAAACTCAGTAATTCCTTATAAGATTCTGGCGGTTTGTTACAGTTTAAACTTATGAATTCTTTTATATTTGTTTTTTCAAGCACTTCATCAAAAGATAAAACTCTTGGTGGAATATATTTTAATGGAATTGATTCTTTAACTCCTTTCGAATGTAAAAGCGATTGAAGTTTAGATAACTCAATATTAACTGCAGGCCATGATTTTTCTTTTCGAATAAATGCTGTATAAGAATTCTTTAAATTTCGTTCCTGTTCTTCGATTGATTGGCCTAATGATGTACAATCTGATACGTATCTTTGAACATTAATAAGATTTTTAAAATCTTCGTATGTCATTTCGTTAAACGCAGATATAAATTTAGTTCTCGATGCTTCACTTACAACAGTTGCTTCCACATTCTAAGCATAAGCAAAAAGTAATAATGTATATAAAATATAACAGAATTTTATTTAAATTTAAAAATGGTAGGTTATCATTTCAAATACTCAGAGCAAAAATGATTTAAAGTAATCATTTCAAGAATCAACAAGAATAGAGAATTTATTGAAATTTTTGATTAACTGATTAAGAGGACTGTAAACGCCATAGCTTGATCTGCTAAAAACGATACGAGAAACGATGGACATGAAATAGATCCATACATTACTCCAGTTTTGAAGCAGAACTGCAAGTACTCTCTGTGACCAGAAAGGGATAGAGGTTTATCAATTGAATTCTTGGAGTGTATGGAAGTAATATAATTCTATCTGACCAGTGCAAAAAACGAAGAGAAAATCTTAAAAATGTTCGTTGTATACTTTCGCCCATACAACGCACCCGTATTCAAGAATTGGCCTGACAAGAGTAACATAAAGAATTTTAATTACATAAGGATCGCGGAAATCACGGGAAAATCTCTTCGGTGGCAACTAGTTAAAGAGAAGAATGCGTAAGCTGCTCAAGCGCAATATCTATCTGACATTGCCACCCACTGGATTCCAATCAAATCAAAAGCAGTGACGAAAAATGCTGTCCCATTAACATTAAATCAAATGCAAATCGTCTTGAAATACTATTAAAACCTTAATTGATTGAAAAAAAGATGATATTTTCTTATACAAAATGAGTAAAATTAAGCAAATATGCTTTCAGAAAAATGATATACCATTAAAATGCATTAATTTATTTTTCATACGCCGTATTTATACTACCCGATCAGCGGCATCAACAAGATTAGCATCGGAAACAAGCAGTGATACTAAGGGGAAAATTCACAAACGCATCACTGCAGTACTGATGCTCGATCATTTGCGTCAAACATTCCGCATCACTTTTAACGTCAACTCTCCATTATTGCTGTTGTATATGCTGATGCGCAAACATTAAACAAACAAGCATCAAGCACTGGTCGGATAGAATTATATTTCCTTCCATACAGTTGACATTTAAAGTGATGCGTTTGTGAATGTTTGACGTAAATGATCATACAGTGAAAGCTCTGATAAGCAGACACTCATTGTGTCCCAATTTTTGTCCGGTTATGAGAACTGTCCGGTGAAGAGAAAGAATAAGAAATGAAATGACTGCAAAAATGAATAGCAGACGGAAAGGAAATGACATGTGCAATGATGGAGTGCCATCAGAAAAGAGAACCATACACTTTCAAAATTACACCAACTTAATTACCCGGGAAGTCCCCTAATAAGTTTTGAACAAAACATCGCACTGTCCGGTTATTAAAGTTTCGCGTTCGGTTATCAGAGATTTTCTATGGATTTTCTTACGTATTAAAAATAAAAGAGAAATTATACTGAGAAGGGACCTTTCGTTTGTTTGGTTGTTTGATTTGTTGATAAAAATAATCCCTAAATAAAATTATGTGTGAGCGTATGGGAGGTTTTCTATCGAAAATGAACATGAAAATGTGTCTGCGTCCGTTTATAGCAAAGTAGTTTGTATGAGAAATTCAAAGAAGAAGTTTGTTCCCGAAAATGTGTCCGTTTAAGGGAATTGTCTGCTTATTGGAGTTGTCCGCAAGTATAGATTAAACTGTACATCATTACTGCACTGATGCGTTTGTGAATTTGCCTTAAATAATAACGTTTACGGCAAATTTTTAGCAAACATTTTTAATTTTTTAGAAAGTATAGAAGTACATAATGTAATGGTGTTTATATTTGGCAATCCGGAATCCCTCTCCGATGGGGGATTTCAATTGAATATTTTTTTTGATCTGACGATTCTGAATTTTAATCTGATTGTATATGTGAAAATAATTGTGTACACGAAAATAATCAAAATCAAAATTATTGGCCCCGTTCGGTGGCACAACCAAACCAATCCGGAACAGCTGATGAAATAAACATATGTTGTCAAACACAAATCTCAAGATACCCAACCGCTGATTCAAAACTGTAGATGTATATGCAATACAACTGACTTAACAGAGAAAGATACCTGGATCGTTCGAAAACAAACCCGCTACAAAGGTATCTTGGATATTCTCTTTTTTTCAGAAGAGTCCAGAAGGCTTCCGTATTCCCAAATAAAAACGACGTAACACTCTCATATCATTCAATTTTTATTAGGAAACGATTTACCTTGCGGCAATGAAAACAGTTTTTCTAATTGGCACTTGTTACTCCTTGTTTTGCTTGAACTTAGTTTTAATAAACTAATTAAGTTACCCCAACCCAAACAACTAATACATCTAATGAAAGTAAGTTTACTTAAGCTAGCGGTAGTTTTCTACATACGAGTATATAGAGATTTTATTCTTTGAGCCACTTAACCACAATCAATATGTTGTGCTTTAATGAGGAATATCTGAAACACGAAATGGTTATCGAGTCACTATGTAGAAACACAACAAAATATATTAGAATGACTATTGCTCTTCCTAAGGATTGTCAGGTCTCAATTTTTACACATACTTAGAAATAAATAAAAAAGTAAAAAAATATGAATATGGACAAAATACTTACTATGCCTTTCCTCATTTCTATTTCAAACTTCAGCCAATATTTTATGTATTTTTTTACCTTGTCAGCATGTGATTTTATTAATGGTAGTATATAACCAACCGATACTTCTTTACTAACTTTATAATGATGATTTCCGATACACGGCTCATTATTATTATCTTCATTATCTTCTAAAGCTTTTTGTCCTTCGGCTATCCACAGTTCAATTTCGTTGTGTGTAATACCGTTTGTATCCTAGAAATGAAAAAAAAAATTAATATATATGTACTGCTATATTTCAACATAAAACTATAGTCCAAAATCGACCAACAAAATATGTCATAAACGAAAGGCGCAACGGCTACGGCGCTGTAACAATAACAGATAACCAGGATCACTTATCCTTATACATTACCTGGGACACTGAGCTTTGTTCGGGATCGTTCGAATTTGATATGAAAACTTTATATTATTAGTTCCCGTAAGAAAAGTTATTGCTTGTATTCAACTAATAGACAGATGGATAGTTACATACTCTTTTATTATAAATTCAAATTTAAAATACAGGGTGGCGCAACGAATCGTGCTACAAAAATAAAACGTAATAACTTTTTTTCATTGTGAGTAATCGGCGATATCATTCTTTGCAGTCCGTCATTTCCGTCCAAAGGGAATATAGGCTGGAGTTTGGCGGTACTCCCCCGAGTGGATGGACCATTATGAGGCTAGTGAACATGTTTGCCGAATCTGGAAGCATCCAACGAAGACCGTATCATCGAGATCCCAATGTTCGGGTTCAGGATACAATCGTGGCTGTTGCATCGACAATACAGGCAAATCCAAGCGTTTCGACTCGAAACTTATCGGGCCAATTTGGAGTTAGCAGACGATCATTACAACGGATACTTCATGATGACTTAAACTTGTTTCCGTACAAAGTCCAAATTACAAGCAAGTTAAACCCTCAGGATTTGCCTTTTAGCCTGGAATTTTCCCGAAAAATGATTGCAATGGCCGAAGCAGACAACACATTGATAAATTGTTTGTTCATGTCTGATGAGGCCCATTTGGAGTTAAACGGCAATGTTAACAAGCAAAATTGCCGTATATGGATTGAATCTAATCCAGAAATTCTGCATGAGACAGAACTGCAACCACAACGAGTCACTGTGTGGTGCGCAGTTTCATCAAGGTGTATTGTCGGGCCATACTTCTTTCAAGAAAATGGTGTAACACAAACTTTCGATGGGGACCGTTATTTAAAGATGTTGAAGGAGTTTTTGTTCCCAGAACTTCGCCGAAGACGTATCCCTTTCAGCAGGATTTGGTTTCAACAAGATGGAGCAAGTGCAGACGTAGCCACACAAGTTATGGCGGAGCTCCAACGAAAATTCCCAAACAAATTGATATCCAGAAATTGCACTTTTCGCTGGCCCCCAAAGTCAACTGACCTGACTGCACCAGACTCTTTTTTTATGGGGTTATGTCAAGCAGGAAGTGTACAAAACGAAACCCAGGAATTTAACTGAATTGAAGCAGTCCATTAAGACAATAATTGAGACGATCCCAATTTCAACCCTTCAGGCCGCAATTTTCTGATCAGGTGCCGCATATGCGTGGAGGTCATTTGCGGTCTCTCATCTTTAAAAACCATTAGTTATTTAAAATAAAATTTAACTTTTAATCCAATAAAAAAAATTAATGAAATACGTCGATTAAAATAAAAATTATTTAAATTTCTTATTGTAGCACGATTCGCGCGCCACCCTGTATATTTTATACATAAGATTAGAAGAATTCGGTTAGAAATATTATTGAAGAATGTAATTATTGGTTAAAACCGAAATCATATTTGTTGGGACTTATTTTAAAATTATTCAATGAAGATATTTCAAAATCGAAACTACGCTCTATTCTAAGATGTCGCCTTATAGTATAAAGCCGACAATATATTCTAGGAGTGGAAGTATTACAAAAACATGTTTAATATTATCTAAAACAACTAATGTTATTTTCGAAATTTTTAAATTTTGTACCAACTTATGCATTCATAAAAACGAAAAATTGTTAACATGTTTACCTCTCCTTTAGTTAGATAGGCTTTGGCCATGCTCAGTAATTTTTATATGTAGCCTGAAATTTCTTCTACAACAAAACCTTAAATATCATAAGCGTATAATAAGAGCCGATAAATCTACATTTCCTGTCATCTCTTGGATACAGCTTTGAATAATACCTACCTTAGTTCTCAAACTGGTAAATACACTGTGAGTGTGTTATCGACTCTAGGTACACCGGACCATTGTGTCATATCAGCCAATTTCTCTTCTCAAACTTCTCAGTTAAAGAAAACATTCCTAATAGGTCCGTATGGCAATACGAGAAAGCGATGTGAATAATTTCTTCAGGATCTTGTCACTATGCTTTTATAGTGAACAGGCTTTTATATCGAACAGAACCAAAACCAAAAGAAAACTCGTAGTTCAACTTGAGCGCTAACTATCTTATCATGTTAAGATAGGTAAGTTTCCGATGTTATAATGCCAACTGTGGAAATTCGGAATAAGTTCAAACAAGCTAGAGACACCTGATATAACCAACTTGTGCGAACCAAATTCTTACCTGAAAGTCCCAAAGGTAGTAAAACTTTTTGGTCATTTGTAAAAAAAACGTACAAATTCCAAGGTCGTGGAAACGCTGATTAATTATCAGCTTAAGAAATATCTTAAAAAAACAAAAGCTCCTTAATGACCGGCTATACGGCTTTAATTAGCAATAGGTCCACTGGTGATTTGATGGTATATCCCACCGAAGAGTAGCACCAATCTTTACATCGTTTTGGAGAAAGTAAGATTATTGCGCTTGATATTTCTAAGGCACTTGATAGAGTTTTGCATCAAGCTCTCTTACGTGCATTGATTACAATTTAACTTTCTGATCGCTGAAGTCGTATTGGACGGTTTCAATTCTGAAATTCATAAAATAAATACTGGTGTGAAGTACAACTTCTTTTGTGGATAGTGCTAGTTCAGTCTAGTGCTTCAGTGTATCTAATTCGTACATATGTATATATATACGGAGTAGTATAATGTGTAATGTAATGTAAAGTTGCTGAACTATGAATCAAAGTTTGAACGACGACGGTGACGTTTGTAAAATTGGAAGATAGTATGTACAAAAAAAAAAGTGGATGCAGGGAACTTACTTAAAACATTTTAGAATTTTTTGTCTTGCCCATAAGGACAAACTCTTAGTGTTCTTCCAAATCGTTAGAGCCATATCCAATAAACCACAAAATGATAAAAGTGGGGGTGGCAGTAGGCGGACTTTGCTAAAACAAACTTTTATCGTTAAAAAAATAAACTATGAAAATTTCATTAAAATCATGTGAGTCGTATTCGAGAAGCTTAGGATTAAGAAAGGTGGACACCGGTAATGGGCGGTTCTCACTTAAAATATTTTTTGAAAAACTCTGAAATTTTCATCCAAATCGCTTCCGAAAAAAATGATAAAAGTGGGCGGATCTTACTAAAATATTTTTTTTCAATTTTTCTCTTGCACAAAAGAGCAAACTTTGAAAATGGCATCAATAGAACTATACAAAAAATTCATCTAAATAGTTAGAGCCGTTTCCGATAGATATGTGTATATGTACATATGTAAAGTTTAGGTCGTAATAATAAGATACAAGGTAATCCAACATTCGGTGCAAAAAGCGTTTGGAATAAAATTAAAACTTCAAGCGAAATTCACTCGCTTGAGGAATCATAAAATATTTTTCCAAATAAATTATACATAAATAAATAAATACAACCAATGATAGCAGATCTAAAATCGAACTAAGTATAGCTCTTGCCGATCGGCGCTTCTTTGGGCTAATTGGGTAATGGGGTGTCTCTACAAAACTCTAATCATCGCAGTCCGGCTTTATGGTTCAGAGGCATGGACTTTATCAAAGGTGGTTACGTCGAGAAAAAGATATAACAAGCTGTATGGGATGTACAGTAACACCGGCCTAGCCAGAAGAGTTAAACTACAAAGACTTTGCTGGCTGGGTCATGTAGAGCGGGTTGGCATCAATCCTTCGGGACGGAAAATCTTCGAATCCAACCCGGAGGGACGACGCAGTAGAGGAAGACCGTGGCGTGCGCAATTGGAAGTGGGACATCAACCAACTTCGCGCGCGAAACTGGAGGCAGCTAGTTAATGACCGAGCTTAATTAATCTTTAACATAACTGACATATAAATATTTTTCCATCAGTTCATCATCAAATGATCCAAAACAAAACCACCTTAACACTAAAAGTTACATGTTTTAGCAAAAGAAAACAACACACAAACCAAAAGTTCTCTAAAAATTATATAGAGTGCTTAAAAACCAAAAAAAAAAGAAGTTCAAATCCTAAAATTTGTTTTGTTCCAAATCGATACTGATATGCCCATCCCATTCGAACATTTCCTTTTTTTAATTAATTTTAACGGTAAAAATGTATTCTTTTGGTTGTATTTTTTTGTGGACGTCATCTTGAAATTTTTTTTTTGTAACGTGCGTTTTGCCAAGGCACAACACATTCTTCTAAAAGAATAATAATTTGCAGTTTGTTTTAATTTGATAAGAGTCAAGGTAATCATTGAGGAAAAAATATTGCGTCTTAGCAGCATACCAAGCAGCATCTTACTGACGAGCCCTGCGCAAAATGCATTTTGGACTAAAGATCATAAAAAAATGATTTTTTTTTTACTAGAGTTGCTTGGAATTTCTAAAATTTTTTATATAAAATAAGAAAACGGTATTCGAAAGTAAAGTTCATATATACTTGGGGATGAATATGGAGCAAATTCTATATTTTCTGAGACCTGGGATCGATCGCCCATCGATCGGCATGAAGGAAATCTATTTTTTTTCTATGGATAGTTGAGGTAACGTATAAACTATCAAAGTCAAATGAGTTCTGAAACATTATCTTTTTTGTAGATTCGCGTTTTGTATGCATTCGTTATTTTTAAAATGTAAATGAAAGGAATACTCAAATTTAATTGAACAGAAATAGAAACCATTAAAGTTGTGGATTGGGCATCGGTCGAATCCGCCTCATATCCACGAAGGATTTTAAACAAATTTTAATTCTTATCTTGCTTTTTCTTGCTATGTCAATTACACAAACAATGATGGCCCTTAGATGTTTCTAAGAACCCAAAATCCCAGGATTTTTGTCAACTCTTGGTGCTGTCTACAAAACCTAGGTGAACCAATGGTAATGTTAGCCTAACAAACCTGCTGGTGTTCACTTGGGAAAAAATGACAGTTCTAATTCTGAAAAGAGGAGAATTTTGCTTCTGGATTTGAAATCAGAATCGTAGCCAGAATCACTCACACATTCATATACTTGAACGTCAAACTCGACTGTTGTCATTTTTTGTGTAATAATTGTGCAACAAACATTTTTTTTAAATTTGAATCTTTCCACGTACACAATTATTTTCAAACAGACAATCTCATTAAAATTCAGAATCGTCAGAATCACACAAAAGTGTTCAGTTGGGATCCAGGATCGGAGAGAGACAGAATTAACTAAACGTTTAAATGGGTTTAAAACAAGAATCTAAATTATGAACAATAAAAACTTACTTTAGTTCTTATTTCCTGTTTCTCCTTTTCGGTATTTCCATAATTTTCAGTTCTATTTCGTTTCGGAAGCGCCGACTTCGAAGGAGAACAAATTTGTTCAGTCATTCTATCTGGACTGACCTGTGGAATATGTTCTATACTTTCTTCAATTGTCAGATTTACTATAGAATTGTTTGAATTAATATCACAATCATCAGAAACAAAATCATCTGAATATGGTCTCGCCGGCCTTTTAGTATTTGACTTATTTATGCTGTTGTTCTTTTTATTATTTTTATTCCCATTTTTCATTTTTTGTTTTGGAACTGCTTTCGAATGTAATGGGCTGATTTGACTTTTTAAAATCTCTGGTTCATTTTTGTTTGGAATTTTAACGGGAGACATTTTTTGTCGTTTTGTTTGTTGTTCGATTTCAAGGTTAACGTTTGGTTGATCAGAAAGTCTTTTCCGTAATTTCATTACATCCCCGGAATTAGAATTTTCATCCACTTTGGTAGTCACTGCATTTGTAGTAAAATAGTTTGTTATTTTGGGGAATTTTTTTGAATGTTTTTCCTTTTCTAATGACTTAGGTCTTTTTCGTGTCGATTTAGTTTCTTTCGATGAATTCAATTTCGATGGTTTCAATTTAGATTTAGTTTGTGTTTTCTTTTTTTCAGGTGGTGATATAAATCGAGGTTTATGAACAAATGCTTTACTTGTGGACGGCAGGTCATCTTTGTATTTATCTTCTAATGCAGGTGATTTATTTTTCCTTTTCCGTGTTGATTTATTTTGAGTTGTTTCCTTAGAATTACATTCATCTGAAAATAAAAAAATATATATAATAAGATACTACATTAGAATAAGAATCAAATACATAAACATTCTAATGCTAAGATAATATAATAAATTAAATTTGATATGAACATTTTACAAAGAATTTTTCATTCCATTCCAGATTTAATTACTGGGCGATTTTGAAAATAGTTGAGTTTAATGTGAAAGAAACTGATTTTTAGAATATATTTAGAATAGATTTTATTTAAGATTGCATTAAATCATACAATCAGTATTACAAAATCAATTATAGCGTGGCATTGCCGTCTTCCAGATTGAAAAGTAATTACATTTATATATTCTATTTAAATTTTAGAGGTTCTCACATAAAGAGTATTGTAGCAAATTTAAATTCAATAATCTTGGAGCATTTTGAGTGTAGTAAAAAGATTCATACTTTATCCTATCGCAATACGAAAACGCAACATTGCAGTAATTAAAGAGCTTGGGGATTTCAATTTCATTTAATAAGATAACATCTTAGCCTCATTTAACATTTTGCAGCCAAAGAAGTATCTTCTTGTTTCTTTCAATAACGGACCTCTTTCTAGAAAATGCAGCACATCTTCTGGTTACAAAAAGATTATATAGTAACGGCAGGTCTTCTCTATGTGGTACTTATTGAGATGCAAAAGTTCACCAACGCCGTCTTAATATCATTGAAATTTGTTCCTTACTGTTGTCATCACGAAAATAGTTTCTAGGGCCCAAATTATGAAATAATCCACCGTATATTGATCTATGCACGAAGCCGGTAGCTTCTTGCATATATTTCTCCCGATATTTGACATCCAAAGACTCAATTAGTTTGTAGAGTGAACTTTTTATTCACTATGGTTCTCTATAGTGAAATTAAGATGAATTCCACACCACTACACCATAGTCAATGTGCAGTTTAAGTGTGCGTATGAAGAGCGGGAGCAATTCTGTTACCAGCATCTTATGAAATTTAGGCTGTTATAAAGAAAATGGAAAATTCTTTTAACATAAAACCTCAAAAGTTTAAAAGTTTTTCCACAGTCTCATAATTCATGCCATATTTTTTAGGCATGCCATACTTGTGAGGCATAAAGCATGATTAACTCCGAGACTGCTTCTAAAACATGAAGTTTATTACTACGGGTAATGTGTTTGTTGGCGTAACATTTTTTACATGTAGCACCAATGGCATTTTTGGCATTCGCAATTTTCTCATTCAAATGCTTTTTCATGTTTAAATTCTTTGTAAAGCAGACCCCTAGATATTTATAATGTTTAACAATTTCTATACTCTCCTCGATGTAGAACAACCTCTCATTTACGCAATTTTTGCCACCACCATTTTTAAAGATTATGACTTTTGTTTTTTTCATTCATTTTCAGACTGCAAGATTTGCAGTACCTTTAAAGTTGATTAATCATCAGCTGGAGTGATTCTGCAAAGACAAACGCCTTGATTAGTGTCTCTGCATGCTCGATACCTCCAGATAAGCAGCCAGTAAGGTCCTTGACGTTAAGTTGGAAAAAAAAGCGTTAGTTTGAAACCATTCAGACACATGACGATGTCGAACATAAGATCGCTCGACAAAGCTTAAGCAGATTCTACAAAAATCATTTACATAAATGCTAAGTCGTGTAGCCCGGTTATGAAATTTATTACTGAGCTAATTTGTAGTCTGCTTAGGGATATCAGACCCGCGGAGCTATTGATAGTCTTGGCTATGTTTTATTCTTTTAGAAGGTGCATTGAGATACTCGTAGATACATTTATTTGTTTATAAGATTTGATTCTAAATTCAGCACAAATAAAGTCAGAAAATTCAAACTCGGAGTATTTGCTAAGCCCACCAGATTTAGGCAACTCACTTCAATTCTTAAGCATTAGTGGTTGCCGAGATATAAAGCTGCAAAAACCGTAACTGACAGATCATCAAATTATGGAGCTTCACGACATCGTAGAATTTTTTTTTAATTTTGCAAACGGTAGACCTTGTGTTGTTACAAAGCCAAAAATCGAAAATTTAAGATTTTCCATTCAGGGGCGTGGTAACCTCCCATTTTCATAGAGTTGATATAAATTACTTGGAGGACTTCTGATTGTCGTATTTTGATGAAATTTAGTACGACGGTTAATAAAGTGCAGGCAAAGGACAAATTTTAAAATTTGAGATTTTTCATTCGGGGGGTGTGGTATGCACCTGTTTTCATAGAAATTGATAGGTATAACTTCTGACCGTGTCGCCGTCGTGGAATGATGAAATTTGGTACAGTGGTAAGGCTCAAAGTGCAAAAAAAATTGATATTTTACATTCAGGGGCGTGGCAACCGCCCATTTAGAGAATTGATAACAATTATAATGAGCACATCTGATTGTCGTAAAATGATGAAATTTGGTACAGCGGTAGGGCTTAAAGTGCAGGCAAAGGCACAATTTTAAAAGTTGAGATTTTACGTTCAGGGGCACCCGCGCTTTTGAATAGAACTTATGTATATCAATTTTAAAGAGCACTTCTCATTGTCGTAGAATGATGAAATTTGATAGAACGGTAGAGCCACATTGACCACATTGCGATCGACGCAAGGCACTCCTCCAGTATCAAGGATGTACGAACATTCCGAGGAGCCAACGTGGACTCGGACCACTACCTCGTTGTAGCCAAGGTAATGCTAAGGAAAAACGGGAAAATACTGTGAGAAAATTTGACGTCGGACGGCTACAGTCGCAGGAAATCACAAGGTCCTTTTCCGATCAAGTCTCTCACGCCCTCTTAAATCGCCCTTTGCCGCCAACTGCAAGTATCGAAGACCAGTGGAAGAGTTGCCAGGAAGCAATCAGAGATACCGCCTCTAACGTGCTTGGCCTCGCACGACCACCACAGCGAAACCCCTGGTTCGATGAAGAATGCCGGCAAGTACACACAGCCAAACAACAGGCATACAAAGCTGCGCTGCATAGAAGGACTAGAGCTGCTCGTGAGCTCTACGAGCAGAAGAGGAGAGAGGAACACAAGCTTCTAAGAAGGAAAAAAAAGAGCATGAGAAGCGCGCGATCGAGGAAATAGAGGGATGCCATTGCAGGAATGAAATTCGGAAGTTTTACCAAAAAGTAAAAAGAACCTCCCAGGGGTACAAGTCCCGAACCGAAACCTGCAAGGATGATCAGGGGAACATCGTGGTAGAATCGCAGTCGGTGCTGAGGATATGGAAAAATTATTTCTGCAAATTGTATAACGGCGATGACGAACCGAATCCCGCTATTGTGCAGACTGTACCATTCAACCTGGACGACGTAGGCCAGCAATACCGTCCACCTGATCTCGACGAAGTAAAGATAGCTATATCTAAGCTTAAGTCCAACAAAGCTGATGGAGCTGATGGTCTTGCGGCCGAGTTGTTCAAAGCGGCTGGCGATGAACTGGTAAGGAGTATGCACCAGCTCATCTGCAAAATATGGTCGGAGGAAGGCATGTCCGATGAATGGAACCTCAGCATTGTTTGCCCGATCCTCAAGAAAGGCGATCCTCTAGCCTGCACCAACTACAGAGGCATCAGTCTTCTTAATACCGTCTACAAGATCTTCTCCGCCGTACATTGTGAGCGCCTAAAGCCTTTCGTTAAGAACATGATAGGTCCTTATCAGTGTGGCTTTAGGCCAGGGAAGTCCACTATCGACCAAATATTCTCATTAAGGCAGATCTTGGAAAAAAAACAGGAATTTCAAATCATACTCACCACCTTTTTATCGATTTCAAGGCCGCGTATGACAGCATCTACAGAGACGAGCTATATAGAGCCATGTCTAGTTTTGGCATCCGTACCAAACCCGTTCGTTTGTGCAGGATGACGATGGAAAATCCACGCTGCTCCATCAAGATCGGCAAAGACCTCACAGACACCTTTGATGTCAAAAAGGTTTTAGGCAGGGCGACGTGCTGTCATGCGACTTCTTTAACATCATTCTTGAAAGAATAATGTAAAACTCTCACGTCAACTCTAGAGGCACAATCTTTCAAAAGTCCGTCCAATTACTCGCTTACGCTGACGACATTGACATAATCGGACGAAAAAAGCGTGATGTCAATGGTGCTTTCGTGAGTATTGAGAAGGAAGCCAAGAAGATGGGTTTAACAGTGAACAGAAGCAAAACAAAATATATGCTGTCAACAAGAAAGGACACCCAGAACCGGCGCGGCGTCTCGGACAGAACGTCACTATAGGCAGCTATAATTTTGAAGTGGTCAGAGACTTTGTATACCTAGGATCCGCTATAAACTCAGCGAATAATACCAGTGCTGAGATCAAACGCAGAATTACTATTGCCAATCGCTGTTTCTTTGGGCTAAGAAGGCAATTGAGAAGCAAAGCCCTCTCTCGAGCAACTAAACTGTCCATATATAAAACGCTCATCATCCCAGTCCTGATGTATGGTGCAGAGACATGGACAATGTTAACGGTGGATGAGAACGCGTTAGGTTGTTTTGAGAGGAAATTTCTCCGGGTGATTTTTGGTCCCATCTGCATAGATGGGGAATGGAGAAGACGATACAACAACGAACTATACGGGCTTTACAGCGATAACGACCTAGTCAGAAAATTGAAAAGCCAACGACTGAGATGGCTGCGTCACCTAGAGCGAATGGACACCAATGCTCCGGCCCGGAGTCTTTGAATCCTGCCCAGTGGGACAGCGCAGTAGAGGTGGACAGCGTAAAAGGTGGCGCACGCAAGTGGAAGAGGATCTCAACCAACTTGGAGTGCCAAACTGGAGACAGATAGCTAGAAACCGAGCCGACTGGAAGAAGCTTGTTGGTTGAGGCCCTGGTCCACCCCGGACTGTAGCGCCACCTTAAGTAAGTAAGTAATTAAGGTTATATGTTAGATATGTTAATGTGGCTAAGCGTTAAAAAAAGAATTTTGATGAATGTTTTACTCTTTGTCTTTAAAATAAAAAATAATCTGGTGCCTGCTTATCTTTCTCGTTTAGTAAATTATGTAGGTGATGTTCAACAGTTTGCATTAAGAAACAATCAGAACTCCCGCCTTCCACTGGCACGTACACTGGCCAAAATTGCCTATTCTATAAGCGACTTCAAATATTCAACACCTTACCAAACGATTTAAGGTCTGAAAACAACTTAAACAGATGCAAACGTCAAATTGTAAATTTTGTTAAACTCCAAAATTAATTGTATACAATTATTTGTTATTTATTTGTAAAATAATTGTTATTTAGTATATTAAACATGATGTTCTTTTAAACACGCAAACGAAACATAAAAAACTTACCCTCGTTATGTTGTTGTGGGAACTGCAAGAATTTAGCTTTGAAGCTATTTGGCATTGGTTTTAAAACTAATCCGTAGTCAAGAACCGTGTCTCTCAATTTTTTATCATAGAATTTTTCAAAGAGAACTCTACAATGTTTAAGCCTGCGGTCGTAATTTATCCGAAAGATTTTTGGACCTGCTTCTTTCATCTTTTTTACAATTATTTCTTCAGCATTTGTGTGACTAAGAAATTGTTCAAATGTAATATGGGCCATGATTGTTTCTCTAATTATGATCTGTAATTTATTTGGAAAATATTAAGTACAATAAGAATTTTTAAAACATTGTTGAAGCAACTTACTTTGGTAAAATTATAAACGTAACTAATAACAGCAATCTTTTGTTTAAATTTGATATTTTCTAATTCACTTGCTAAATTTTTTCTTGACTCCTTCTTAAACTTAACTTAACTTTAACCAGTAAAAGCGATATCAAAATAGGATTATATGTTTAAATGAATAAATCCTGCAGTTTTTGTTTAGTAACTAAAGAAATACTTAAAACACAAATAGAATGGATGAAAGTAAACTTCCCAGTGTATTCTTATAAGATTGTTTATACTTGGATAGCTAAACTAACCACTTAACATATTCCACACTTCAGGAAGTTTACTCATAACTCATTTAACTATTTACGTATCGCTAGACGCTGAAAACCAATCCAAATATACAAAATTAAAAACAAAATAATAAACAACGGCCACCGCCATAGATTAATTACAAAAGACGGAATTGTTTTAGTTGTCAAAAAAAAACGAAAACTTTGATGAACGAATTCAGTACTGTATTGAGCTTAATAGAAGTGTTCCAAGAATTATATTTTCAATTAGAATTTATTGTAGTTTTCATTTGGAAGTTCTGGGGGTCAATTCCCGATCTGTGAAGCTGTGAAGTGATAAATTTTATCAAGCTTTCACGTCTAATTCGATTCTCGATTCATGAAAAAGTGAAGTTAAATGCCAAACATTTTTCATATGATAATTTTTTTATCACAGTCAATTGTTTTGTGAAGAAAATGTTTCTAATCGAATATTAAAAAAAACAAAACAGGATTTGACATGACAAGTAAGCAACAATTATATTTATACACAAATTTATTTTGGTTATAAGTTGTATTTGTGTTTATTCGAGTAAATAACGAAATTGTTAAATCAACAGATTGACAACAGCCGACGCGACGCTGATCATTCCCGCGACAGATCGTTGGAAACTACCCATTGCAAAAAAATGCAGAGCACTTTACTATATTTAAATGGCTTTGAAGCGCCCTTATAAGTTGAGTGTTTTTCAAGAATGCTCTCAATTCACGTATTAAATCCATGCATAAATGTTTTGGGAATCTGTAAGGTCCAATAAAGTACCCCTAGTTGTAACTTCGAATAGATTCTGCCCATCTCGAAGGGAAAGCCTCAATATCCTCACATGAAAAAAAAAATAAATCTTACTCAAAACAGAGATACTATTGAATATACTATAAAACCCACAATTGTTCAGTACGACGTCTTTTTTTAATTTATTAAACGAATTATTATTCCGGCCATTATTCTTAAGCAAATTTAGAAACTGAAATGAAATATTTACCTTTCCCAACAAAAAATCTAATCAGAAATGACAGAATTTATCACTTAGTACTTTTTAGTACAAACTTTATCACAATGAGTTCTAGAATCGCATTAGGCGTGCGCGTGAAGTTGGAAAATGATAAACCTCTGTGAAAACTGAAATGATATTTTTTTTATCACTTCATAATTTCACAGATCGGGAATTGACCCCCTGCTCTTTATATTGTGAGTATTTTTTTTAACTTAAGCCGTATTTTATTGGTAAATTATAGGCAGTGCAGTCAATAAGAGTCTGAATAAAACTATTACACACTTTTTATATAAACTTATATTTTACATCACCTTCTGCCTGCCAACAATGGTGAACAAGGTGTTTGTCTTTGCAACTCGAGAGATTCGTTCCATTCCAAATATTCCAGAGCTTTATCTATACTATTTATTCGCACTTTTCCTTTTATGTTGCTAACTGAATAAAAATTTACTGCACTGCCTATACATTTACCAATAAAGAAGGGCTATAGTTAATGCCGTTCTCGATTGGAAATTAGGAGTTACACTTTTTTTACTATTCTATTACTATTTCCTATTCCAATAGGGTTTGTTTCTTATTAATTTTGGGATGTCCAAAATATTCGGAATACCAGTTTTGCGTCTCCTATTATTCAATGGAAATATTCCGAATAAACTATTTCGTTGTTTCTTTATTCATTCCAGAACATTTGGAATGGATTCTTTTAATTCCACGGAATGAAAAGAATATTCTCGGAATAACCCTCTTTCATATCAAAGCAAAAAAATAACAGAAACCAAGAACGAAAAATAAGTAATTAAACAAAATGGATGACCAAACATTTTTTATATTTTTATTATTGAAATATATATATATAAATAATAATTAAATGTGATTTTTCATTAATTAATAAATCAATAATATTTTATTTTTACTATTTAAAATCATTTAGCCAGCATTTTAACTAAAAATTAAAAATGTAAAATAGTTATAATTATGTCTTTTTATTTTGAGTCCTAACCTGCACGTAATTGTAATCCTCGATCTTAAAACCTTCTGTGTCGAGGTGAAGCGTGAAGGATTCTGCTTCGATTTTCATGTTGTTTTTTTTTTCATTAAAAACAAAGTAAGATACCAGTAAAGAAATGATTCGGCTTTAATTCTGTTTTTGGCCCGGCCGTAGCGAAAATTAAAAATGTTATCTTTCAAATAATGTATAGCACAATATAATTCTGCCACAATGAATATGAACTGTCAAAATTTTTCCTGCAAGACAATGCGACGAGTATTATTTTACCGGTAAAATTATGTGGAGAGATTTCTTGTACAGCGGATACATTTTTAAAGTGCAGCGGGTACAAACGTCACAAATTTGCGCGTGAAGCCTAGTACGCAGATCGGGAAAAACTATTAATTCAAAACAATGGGTTTTCACAAGGTTTTACAACAAATGTATCGCAGGTAATTCTTCGATTTTCAATCATAACTTGAATTGGATTCGGCATCACATCATGGCTCTAGACCGTCTAAACTTCATGACATGGATTCATATCTTTTTTAGTTGGTTGTGAGCCAAACATTTCGCCAGCATTTTAACTAAAAATTAAAAATGTAAAATAGTTATAATTATGTCTTTTTATTTTGAGTCCTTACCTGCACGTAATTGTAATCTTTTACCTCGATCTTAAAACCTTCGGTTTCCAGTTCAAGCGTGAAGGATCCTGCTTCGATTTTCATGTTTTTTTTTTCATTAAAAACAAAGTAAGATACCAGTAAAGAAATGATTCGGCTTTAATTTTGTTTTTGGCCCGGCCGTAGCGAAAATTAAAAAATGTTAACTTTCAAAAAATATATAGCACAATATAATCCTGCCACAATGACTATGAGCTGTCAAAATTTTTCCTGCAAGACAATGCGACGAGCATTATTTTACCGGAAAAATTATGTGGAGAGATTTCTTGTACAGCGGATACATTTTTAAAGTGCAGCGGGTACAAACCTCACAAATTCGCGCGTGAGCTGCGTACTGCCAGGAAAAATTTCAAAGACAAAATTTATCCTAGGAAAACAATTGTATGGAAGAAAAATTTTATTCTCACGAACTGCGTACTAAGCTTAAAATGCATTAAAAATGAGAAAAAAAGAAGTTCATAAGAGCTTTATGCATTCAAATACTAAAAATTGTGGTTCGTTGACACTATACAAAAAAATTATTTTCTGCCAGCTTAAAAGCGACATCTATGCATCAAGTTAAATATATTTATATGTGTCAGATTTTCGCGCAGTAGACATACTTTTTTCGACTTCTTCTATTTCCTGTTCACTGCCATATCTGCATCCATCTTTCTTTTTACATCGTGCTGTGTGTCGATATAGGTGGGTAAATTTTAACTTCTCTTCATTTTTTAGAAAAATATTCGCTTTTACTTTTATAAAATATATGTAACTGTATGAAAATACATAAACCGAATGTTGATCTATCATCGGACTCAATTATGAGAAGATTTAATTAAATTCTTTGCGTTTAAAAGTCTCCGAAAATTTGCCGCGTGTTGAGTTCTGAACAAAAATCAAAATTGAGAAACTAATAATTTTAAGTGTGTTGCCTTAATTTCTTTTTGTATAATTGGTTGGTGAGTAAAGCAGGACGTTCGTTAATGATTTTTTTGTTTAGTGAAAAAGTGGAAGGATCCTTAAAATCTTGAAAAAAAAAAAATCGAATAAACGTCCTGCCCGAAGGAGAGTCATTGATGAATACTTTTTTATTTTCATTGCAGGCTAGATTATCGGCTACATCTAAAACAAGATGCCACAAAATGAATATATGGAACGTCACCGTAAACTTTACGGTCGGCGGTTGGATTACGAGGAACGTAAACGCAAAAAGGAAGCACGTCTACCCAAAGACCGCGCTCGCAAAGCCCGCAAATTAAGAGGTATCAAGGCCAAACTCTTTAACAAGGAACGCCGCAACGAAAAGATCCAAATTAAAAAGAAAATCAAGGCACATGAAGAGAAGAAGGTTAAGAAACAAGAAGAAAAGGTTGAAGATGGAGCCCTTCCTCATTATCTTCTGGATCGTGGTATCCAATCTAGCGCCAAAGTACTCTCAAATATGATCAAACAGAAGAGGAAAGAAAAGGCTGGGAAATGGGACGTACCAATACCGAAAGTTCGAGCTCAATCTGACGCTGAAGTATTCAAGGTGCTCAAGTCTGGCAAGACCAAGCGCAAGGCATGGAAACGAATGATAACTAAAGTGACTTTCGTCGGCGAGAATTTCACAAGAAAGCCTCCGAAGTTCGAACGTTTTATCCGTCCAATGGCTTTGCGTATGAAGAAAGCACATGTCACACATCCCGAACTCAAGGCCACATTCCACCTGCCAATTATTGGAGTAAAAAAGAATCCTAGCTCCCCCATGTTTACACAACTGGGTGTCATGACCAAGGGTACTGTAATCGAAGTCAACATCTCTGAACTGGGTTTGGTAACTCAAACAGGTAAGGTTGTTTGGGGTAAATACGCCCAGGTTACAAACAATCCTGAGAATGATGGAGTAGTAAATGCAGTTCTCTTAGTTTAAGTTTTATGATTATATTTTATACGAATGTGACTGGTGGTACAAAATAAAAAGAAAATGTTATTCATATAAACTTCAATTTGTTATTCTTTTTTGCATTTGACAAAAAAAAATGGAATTCCTCGTAAAAGATCATCTAGATAATGCTTTGTTTTTTTTAAAATTATTTTCAGTGTAATCATCTGACACAAACAAGATGCAGATTTTCGTTAAGACCCTAACGGGCAAGACCATCACTCTTGAGGTGGAGCCCTCTGATACGATAGAGAATGTCAAAGCCAAGATTCAAGACAAAGAAGGAATTCCTCCAGATCAACAGCGATTGATTTTCGCCGGCAAACAACTGGAAGATGGTCGCACTTTGTCTGATTACAACATCCAAAAGGAATCGACCTTGCATTTGGTGTTGCGTCTTCGTGGTGGTGCCAAGAAACGCAAGAAGAAGAATTACTCTACCCCCAAGAAAATCAAGCACAAGAGGAAGAAGGTCAAACTAGCTGTCCTCAAGTACTACAAGGTTAGTTGTTGCTCAGCAAATACAACCAGACAAAAAGACGACGAAACAACATAACTTGATCTATAGGAATTCTTGAGTCTTGTTGATCTTGAGCAGAAACAAAGCATAAGAAAATGAAAAGAAGAAGAACGCTTAGAGCAAATGATGTTGTATCTGTCGTCGTTGTTTTGTGACAAGCTCGTCTCACATTAAAATTGTGATGATTTATTTTTGAATTTTCTTCTATAATCTAGGTCGATGAAAATGGTAAAATTCACCGTCTGCGACGTGAATGCCCTGGCGAGAACTGTGGTGCTGGTGTCTTTATGGCTGCCCATGAAGATCGTCATTACTGCGGAAAGTGTAACTTGACCTTTGTATTCAGCAAACCAGAAGAAAAGTAAATGGAATTCGTGGGAGAGGTGTTTATTTTTTAATCAACGGAATACATTATTCCGATTTTTATAAAAATGAGAGTTAAAATCAAATAAAAACATTGATTTTGAGAGTTAAAGTTATTTTTCTTTGATTTATTATTGTATAGTTAGAAACATATTTCCCTTTTTGGAAGATTGTACACTTTAATGGTGATTTTTTTACTCAAAGTTGAACTTGTGCATTTGGCAAATTTTTAGAGACAACGATTTTCAAGGAATGCCCGGAACCGCTCTAAATAAAAAAGCAAGTGTAATGCTCAAACTACATACATAGCTGCGCCGATGTACTTTGCACATGAAAAAAGAACGTGCTAATTTCACTTAGAACCTTTGTATTTTGGGTATGCAAATACTTCTGGGAGCAGCGATAGTAAAAAAATATGCAACTTGAAATAGAAGCTTAAAATGAAGTAGATTATCGTTTACCAAGAAGAAGATGAAAATGGAAGTTTTCTGTGACCTGGTGTGGAATCGGCTAAGTTGATTGTCAATTTTTTTGATGGTCGTATAGACGACAGCTCTATTATTTCTATATGGAACGATAGAAGAATCATCAAAACGATCGTCAATTATTGGGGGTTAGCGTGTATAAAAATTTCCCGGGAACTTGTTCTTCAATTCGAACCTTGTGAACGATTATCAAAAGTTTCCCTCGGAATTTATTGCTATCAGGAATAAGTTTTCCAGGGAATTTTCCTGTCGTTTCATACGATTTCTTGATCGTGGGAAATTTATTCCTTGGGAGATTCAAGAACGCAGGAAAAGTTTCGAGGGAATAAAGTATTGCATGGCAAACGAAATTGCCTTGGAGATTTACGATAGGGTTCAATTTTCGTCGCTAGCCATCAATAAAATATTTTGTTTTAAAAGTTTACGGCAGAATCGATGAGCCCAATTTTTGTACCTGAGCGAAACGCATTGGGGGTTATCCAGAATAAAAATGTCTGATTTTTTTTCTCCAATTCGAATCTTGGGAAGTGAATGATATTAAAAAGTTTCCCTCGCAATTTATTGGTATCGGGAATAAGCTTTCCCAGCGAATTTTACAGTAATCTTATACAATTTTTTGATCAAGGGAAATTTATTCAGTGTGAGATTCAGGATCACAGGAATAATGTCGGTAAAATAAAATATTCCGTTGGAAACGAAATTTCTTGGGAGATTCCCGATAGGGTCCATTGTTAAAGTTAAAATGACTCAAATGGTTCCGTTCGTGGTTTCTGTTCGACTCCTCCAAGTTTTGAGACCTACCTGGAACCTACATATGGTTCCAAAATGCATTACTCAGCTTTGACCTACTGAAGAGTTCAATTGTGGAAGTGGGCTTTGTACTGAGTCGTTTTGTCACATTATGTGTAACGGAAAACTGCTGTCGACGATTAATACCTATTTCTTAATTAAATGTATTTCGACAGCAGTTGACCCAGTAGGTCATGCCTTAGGTGTTCACTTATGGGCACATGTAGTTTGGACTACAGGGTCACAAAAAACTTTCATTTTGAAGAAAACTGATTACCCTCATTTTTTTAAGTGAGATAGAACAATCAATTCTCTGGTGTCTGGTAGAAAGAAGACAAGTTAAAAGAATCGGTTTTTGGATTTTGATTGGACTTAAGTCATATTTTTTTCTATATCGTTTGATCCTAACGACGTAAGTCTAGTGTTACTTCTTCCTATAGAAATATTTCGGTACAAAGGGTGTAAGTCAGGAACATTTCAGATTTGTTTGGTATAAAGGGTGTAAGTGGACTTAAGTTCTTTGTATTTAATTATTTTAAAAGCTTAAGTCTTTAGTACCAAACAGAATTCAAAAATGTTGTTGCTCCTAAGGGCTTAAGCCATCTTATGCATCTATAGTATCAAACAGAAAAAATACACTCGGTTGCGATAGAAATTATTTTGAAGAAAACACAAATAATAATTTATATTATTTTTTTTTTTGTGGACTGTATGGGTTAAAGCCAAATTGAAGATTTTAATGACCTGTAGTCCAAAATGAGTTTCGCCCAGGCACGATAGTTGGGCTCGTCAGTTAGATGATATCGTACTCTTCTAAAATTTGCAGCATTTACACACTGCAAATTATATTATTTAGGGGAATTTGGTTAAATTCGTGCACATAAATGTAAATTATTCACATTTCTAAGTTTAAGAAGAGATAATAATAAATAATAATAATAATATAATAAATAATAAAAAAATACAAGAATTCAAAGCCAATATCCACTGAAAAATAAAATAAAGTATTTGTGCTCACTTTTAACCTTAGTTCCACCATGGAACCAGACTTTTACAAAAATTTGGCAACTTCGGAAGAGGCACAAGCTAATGATTCAGTTTTGTTAGAAGATGACCAGATATACAATTTAAATACTTTTTAATTATTTATTTGAATTCATTTATTTTTCTAAAGTTTATTTTTCAATTAAATTGAGTTATTTATGTACAAAAAGATGTTTTTCTTGACTTAAGTCCCTAGAGCAAGGATAATTTAAACAAATACACAAAAAACAGGTGGATCTAATGGCCTTTTCGATTGGCCGTCCGGAACTGTTCTGACCCCCACAAAATGGGGACGTTCACTCAATTATTCTCAGCAATCTGGAATAACTTTCTGTTGTTGTAATGTGTACAAAACCACATCTGATGAACAAACAGCTGCTCTCATGAAAGCCATCTTCAGTTATCCCAAAAAATTTGGAATAACTAGCTATCCGAGAACAAATGTATAGAACCAGCTGAAATTCATTGGTATGCGTTTTGCTTTGATTTTTTGACTTTTGTTAGCTTTCAGCTAACCTATCTGATTCGTGCACAGATATACTCCGATAGCTTGGTATCCGAGAATAATGTCGTTTTTATTTGGCAGTCCGGGAGCCTTCCGGACTCTTCTGAAAGCGTTCACTTGGGAAAAAATGACAGAATTAGAACATTCTGAAAAGAAGAGAATTTTGCTTCTGGATTTGAAATCAGAATCAGAACCAGAAGCACTCACACATTTATATACTTCAACGTCAAACTAGACTGTTGTCATTTTTTGTATCATAATTGTGCAACAAACTTTTTTTTGAATTTGAATATTCTCACGTACACAATTATTTACACACATACAATTCATTAAAATTCAGAATCGTCAGAATCAAATAAAAGTGTTCAGTTGGGATCCCGGATCGGAGAAGAATTCCGGATTGCCAAATAAAAACGCCATAAATGAGTGAACGCCCGCAATGACAGTTGTTACTCTAAACAGAACAGAAAACGATTCGGAATTTCATTTCAGAATCGAAAACAGAATCACTAATACACTCACATAATTAAAATTTCAAAATAATCGACTTGATTTGTTGTGTAATTTCGTTGTGTTTATTGAATTTAAACTCCTTTTCTGGGAAAATAACATAAAAAGAATCAAGTTATAATTATTATTGATACAAGAAAATGTGTATCTAAATTGAAATCAAGTGTTTTGGAAATTCTTTTTAACTGATGTAATTTTCTTTTAATTTAATTTTCACAAAATCAGTGATACACACAATTCAGAATCATTCAAATTGTTTCCGGCTGTTTTATTGGGGAACGTGTTCCGGACGGCCAATGGAAAAGGCCATAAGGAGATAAAAGTCATCAGAAAATCGGGTAGGTACTCAAATTTTGTTGTCAGTTTAATGTTATTACAGAAGACCGTTTTGATGATTATTCTGCATCATTAATTTTTTGAAAAAGCAATATCTGGACTTACAAATAAATTTTCAATCTTAAATCTCATTTTGCGGAAAACTACTACATATATCTTATTTAACTCCTTTCTACCAGGCACCAGAGAATTAATCCTCTTTGTCTTCTTGCATTTTAGTAAAACAACTCGGAATAACGGTAAACGTTCACACAAATCATCGACCATCCCCAGCTAGTTTGCCCAAGATGCTATTCTTCCGCGACTTTTAATTATGATGACAAAAATACGACGCTATAAAACTGGCATTCCATTAGTCGTTTCCAATTGAACATCGTAAGTATTTGTCAAACCCCATTGAAAATTGAAATTGTATATTCTGATGTCGTTTTTATTTGGCAATCCGGAAGCCTTCCGGACTCTTCTGAAAGCATTCACTTGGGAAAAAATGACAGTTCTAATTCTGAAAAGAAGAGAATTTTGCTTCTGGATTTGAAAACAGAATCGGAATATACTAGAACGTCAAACTCGACTGTTGTCTTTTTTGTATCAATTGCGAAACAAACATTTTTTTGTATGTTCAGTGGGGATCCCGGATCGGAGAAGAATTCCGGATTGTCAAATAAAAACGCCATAAGTGTATGTGTAAGACGGCAAATGTCAATTCACACTTTTACTTGTGATAAGGTGTACGATAATACCCTAAACGGCTGTAGCGATTTTCTTCACACTTGGTATTTAAGTGTTTTAAGTGATCATCTAAAATCGATTTTATAGCCCCAAGACTGCCATACAATATTTTCTACCATCTTAATTATATCAAAAACGGCTCTAACGATTTTGATACAATAAAATCTGTGCACTACTATAGTTATAATCTACATTTTGGTTCAAAAATGTTTTTGGATTAAAAATACGTACATATTTCGAAAGCGGGTGGACGATTTTTTTTTTTAATTTAGATTTAAAATTTGTATTGTTAAATACTTAAAACTTTGATACCTGCCAACAATAAAAAAAATTGTATGTGATCGAACATGAGTTTAATTTATAGCTTCATTGAATTGAAAACTTTGACTATCAATTGTGAGGCACTTAAACAAATAGAACTGATGCCGTTTCCGTTTTGGTACCAAAATGAAGGTAATAAGATATATAATATTTTTTGTCAAAAAAAACATTTTATTTGCTCTACACTTTCTTGTAAATTCACTTTTTATTTTTCAATGATGGAAAGCGTTTTCAATGATCATTCGATACATTTTGGTTCAAAAATGTTTTTACATATTTTCTTATTTTACGACTTTCACATAAGAATCTCGACGATTTTCGTTCAAAATTTGTTTGGTATATTTTGATTAATACCAACATTTTGAAGAATAATAGGGTTGGACGATTTTTTTTAAATTTTGATTTAAAATTTGTATTGTTATATTTAGGTAACTATGATGACAACATTTAAAAAAAAAATAAAAAATTAGTATGAAAAACCGATTTTAAAAATATACATATTTAGCCTTTTTATTACAAACCTTGTGCTTACGCTGTGATCGAATATAGGAGTAAGTACGTGCGATCCATTTGTGAATTATAGATATTTGTTTTTGATGTTTCACATATATACATATATCGAATTCGGATCCAAAGGTTGGTCGAGCTCATTCAGTTTCAGATGGGAATATACGCCTATAACAAATAATCAATCTAAGAACCATACTCCATTTGCCATGAAAATTATCAAATTTAAATTTGATTGGGTAGACCCAATTTTGTTTATGGCAAAATGCTATTGTATATAGAAGAAGGCAGTACTCTCGTATCACTTATACCTACTGAATGTGTGACACAAAAAGGCACCTTTTTCAGGATAAAATGTTTATGTTTGTGCGAACAAAGTAAGCATAATACTAAACTTTTCTTTATTTGTTTCTAAAATTGTTCTTTTAACACATAAAAATACATAAGTACATACATAAATAGATACGTGTACTAAAACAAATTAATAAAAAAAAAAAAATAAAAATACGATTTATATTGAATAGATTTTATGTCGGCCTGCCGATGAAAAAATATATGTATGTATAATAATTATTTGTATAATGCAATTTAATGGAAGGCTACGAGAGCAAAAATAATGTATGTATATAATGCAAAGATTTTAATTAAAAATAAATAGGTACATCATTTGTGCTCTCTAAAGTCCTCGTATTTAACAAACTTTTGAAAAGAATGGTCAAAAAGTATTAAATTAAATGGACTTGCGTGACGAAAGTTCACTATTCATGGTTATGCTCAAAACATCATCAATAATCATCTCGGCTATCTGCCAAGCGATCTCTTCCTGTATTTTATCTTCTGGAATATTAACGAGCTTTCTAACAACATTCTTAATTGTACTACTTCCCATACTAGCCAAAGACCAATTCTTTGAAGCTGTTGGACATATTTCGAAATCCCTCTCATAACGTCCAAGCGAATTGACACGACCAAATTTCAACACTTTTCCGTTTCCTTGATGACGTTGCCATAACATATCTGGATCGACAAAGTGCCGGGAATCGATGTGCATATCTGGCGAGTTATTCGTTGATGAGGAGGCACTCTTTTTTGATTGTGTGCTGCTATGACTCTCCATAGCCAGCAGTGTATTGTGCTGTGAAATAAAATGTTTTTTTAAATCCTTTGAGGTTTTGTTTGTGCAATCTGACATGGTTTTGCGGTGTTTAGTAATTCTTGGAGTTGCAAGATGATTACTTGCCATATCCATTCGGTTATAATCACTCAATTTCGATTGAAGTTCAATTACAAACTTTGAGTAGAGTTGAGATTCAAGAAAATTTGGAAAGAATTCCCTCTCCAAGTAGTGTTCGATGATTTTCAACGGTCGGTCAAAGCAACGACTAATCTTTGATGTCGATTCACTACTACAAATACATTCTTCGACTGTGCTGCGAATATTTGGAGATATTTTCAGAGGATAATTAGCTTGCAAAGAAAAGTATTTCTCGTACAGAATCATCGCATCTGATTGTGCTTCATTGCGATTGGAATCGCAAATCGCAGCATTTTCATAATGCTTACGAAAATTAATAGCGGCCATCCAAAAATCCAGGCAATTTCGTTGGTTTTCTTGCTCCAAGTACTCCATGAAATAAAAGAGAGCAGATTCACTATAGAGTATATCGTTGAGTATCATCTCAGAGCTACTTAGAAATTCGATGCAGTATCTGCAATATAAATCACTTTGCAAGAACTCATTCAGGTAATCTTGTTCTAGTTTTTCCAAAACATAATGCTGTGCATTTTCAAACAGATTCGTAGGAATAGTTTCGCTATAGCATGATTGCCTTTCGTCTGAGCAAAGTACCAATGAAATCTCAGAAAGTAAGCTGACAGGAAGTGAAACATATTGCTCGGAACAAGGCATGAAATACTTTTTGTAAATGGAAATTGCATCTGTGGTCTTACAAGTGTGCTTGGAAGTCGTACTTTCGGACCTGACTAGCTGACGTTTGTTGTTTTCGGCGTAGATTTGGCTCTTCTCATCGTCAGTAAGAGATTTTTGCATAGATAGGTCGTAACGAGTTTTTGAACCAGTTGTATCGTTCTTGGTTTCTTTGTTATTTGTTTCAGGAACGTCCTCACTGGCCTAAAAAATAAATAATATTTTTAGTCTTTCAAATCTAATTGCAAACAAATCCAAATGATAAGTTAATCATTTCGATTTAACTTAATTTACTAAACCATGCCTCAAAAACGCCCCATAATGGACCACAGAAAGATATTATTTTCTATTTATTTTTAACAGCATTGTTACAATTACAAAAAGAAATCTATTTTTTTTCGCAACTGCTGCTCATATACAACGGCATTAGGGAAGGGTTTCGCTTTAACGATAAAAGACAGCACTGAGTTTTTGAAGCATTACATTCTACGCGGTTCTTAATTCCCCATTAGGCAATACTGTCGAGATCAGAACTTAATGAGCTTATCATACGCTGCCGTTCAAGTTCCACATCCTAAATACATAGTGTAAAAATTTATTTTATGAATTTCAGCTTTGAAACCCTCCAATACGACGTATATTGAGCGGCAGAAAGGTAATTTCTAATCCAATGAAGAAGAGATTCATCGATACCAAATACACGCATTTTCGATAAGAGAGCTTGATGCCAAGCTCATTCAATTTATATTGAAATATGAAATATAAAGATTTGTGCAACTGCAACTGAGATATTTGCCACAAATGGACCTATTTCCTTCGTTTCGCTTTCGTTCTTCAATATATTTCTTAAGCTGATAAAATCAGCGTTTCCATGACCTTGGAAAGAAGGATCGAAAATGTAATTGAACGGTGGTTAGAGGGTGACGAAGATTCGGCTTTTTTAGGGATAGAGAGACAAATACTGTTTTCCATTCACTCGGAAAGAGACCAGTAGAGTAGGACAGATATGGAAAAGCTTACGAAGTGGTTTTTCCAGGGTATAAGGACACCTATTCAGAACATTAGGGGATACACTATCTATCAGTGTATGTCTGGACCAGCGGATTTGTGTATGTCAATATCTTTAAGGAAACATATACGTCCCAAGTAAAAAGTTCAAGTTAATGTTCTCACGAACAGGATTAGTCATGGCACTTTATGGAAACGTAGAAACACATCGATAACCTCACCCAGACAGGCAGAAACTACAATAACACAAAGAGTAAACTACATCACACCTGCACTGATTATTATAGACTCAAACTATCTTTACCTACACTACATTCATCCATTAATGCGAATACAGTAAGGATTCAGCCAGAAGACATGATCAAGAAATACTACAGCTAAACAAACAGAAATTGATGAATACTGCGAGATCCTGATCAACAGTATTTGAAGCAATGAAACTGTTCGCTAAGGGTGTGATATTCTGCCCTTTCGAGGTAACCGTCGGAGCTGAGTTTTCTCCGCAACGCATCTTTGTCGGAAATTCATTTTCAGTTCGAAGTAGCTGTCATCGGAAGAAATTTTAAAGAAATACGATGACGCATTGCGATGGATATAAACTTCAGGCAGAGATGTGCAACTTAACTGATAGTTTGTTTTTTATTAAATAAACACTATAAACGTTTTAAACCAGGAAAAAATTGGCGAGAGAGTGTAATTTATTGTTTATAGAAAGAATTTTTTTCAATTATAATGCGCTAGAGTTTTTAGGAAATGTAATTAGATGCACCGATTTCAAAATCAAAACTATCGAATAAAGTCCCCTCCCTATTTCCAAACACGTTTTGTTTCCGTTTAAACTGTCAACAAAAGAATAATTTGAAAAAAAAAAACTTTTGAAATTCACCATTATTTATTTAGAAAATAAAAGAACATTGCAAGAACGAAAACAATATACACTGATTACCGTACGCAGCTCTAATTCTATAATTCCTTTCAAGATTGAAGAAAAACTTTCGCCTAAATAAAAATGCGTTTGCTTTTGTTTTGGAGCAGATTAAACACAAATACAAAACAAATTATCGGTCTGATGGTTTCACTCCAAACCTTTAAAAAATATATGATGTATTCAAAACTAAAACACAGCCACAACTTCTGGTGTCCTTCTTGTGTAATTTTAGATATGCAATATCGGGATATTTGCTGGGCAGATTTATCATCCGCTCTTGTTTAACGTACATAAGGTTTATTTCTTCATTACTTACATTTTAATAAACAATTTCTTTAAAATGAAAAGACTTTCCGTAACGAGAACTTGTCGGACAGGATTTCCGATTAGCCGATCGGAGAATTACCACGAAGCAAAATGTCTCCGATTCGTAGTAAATCGACGGTTACCTCGATAGGGCAGATTAACTAGTGAAGAAGAGATCATCTTCCTTTTAGTTCAACCAGACATACCCTACTACATTGTGGCTAAGCTCTTCTAACCTTTTACCGATTCACTACAATAACGATCAGAATGAAAAATCCAAACCAAGCAGCCTGTTTAAAAATAAGGAAGCATCATGCAATAGTTTTTTTTATAAAAGTATTTGAACAAATGGGAGCCCAATCCCGTATTCGATAACTTTCCTTCCATTTCGCAATAAGACATACAATTTAAAAAATATTAATTGTGAAAAATTGAATCATGTATTTGAAATCGAATAAGTCACCAGTGATACGGAGAAAGGTAAATGAGATATATAAAAAATAAGTATTTAAGTCGTTCCAACCAAACCGAAAGCAAACAACGACAATAACATTTGGGTTATGAAACAAATGCTTGACCTTACCTTGGAATCCTCGCCGTCAGACTGTTGGATTTTTATTGACAACCAATTACAGTTGGGCTGATCGGAAGAGCTACAGAAGCAGCAACTTTGTTCTTGGTTTTTACATTTTGTTGCATTCTCCGATGCAGTTTTGAAATTTTCCGTATCTAGATAGAATTTTATTAAGGGCAATGCCTTTTTTACTTCCAAAAACTGCACAAAATATATTAGGCAGCTCTTTTCATTGATGATTGCATTGAGATTCATAGACAAACGTGAACCGTACTCAAATATTGGTTGTTCTTCGTTGATGTCATAGATTTCATCGATGTAAGGAGATTCATCACTTACAGAACTACTTGTCGTCGATAGACTAATGGAATTTCTTTTTGCATCATTTCTCTCCGACTGCCGACGTTCGTTTGAAGTTCGACCCGGTCTTTTGAAAATGTTAAACATCTTGGAATGTTTTTTTTATTTTTGTAGGTCAGGTAGGTTTCACATTGGATAGGTGCTGCATAAAACAGCACTGTGGTGATCTCATTGGCTATTTATTTTATTTTTGCATGAAGATGGCCACATAGACGATTTGTCGGTTTGGACTTTTTAGTGCGAATATAGAAAATCTTCAATAATTTTGATTCGTGTAAGGAAGGTACTAATGTTTGTTTGTTTAAAAACTCATAGTTTATTATATTTATTTTGAATTTTGTAAGAGAAATTTGTATTCTTGTTTAAACAAAAATATTTTCATATCAACAAACTGCGTTTTTACTAATCAATCAAAAAATCAGCTGGTTTTAATTTGACGTGTACCGAAAGTGATGCCTATATATTTTATTTATACATTAAAATTGTTTTCCATTGCGGGCGTTCACTCACTTATTAGGAATGTTATCTCGTATACCAAGCTATCGGAGTATATTTGTGGACGAATCAGATAGGTTAGTTGAAAGCTATCAAAAAATCGCGATAGAGATCGAAGACCAAAATGTAGATCATCTTGGTGTATGAAGATTATAGGAAGTATGAATCTGAAGATTACAGATTATAGTGAAGATGAACATGTTGATCTTCATTATAACTTTTTCATCTGCACCATAATTTGTTCCGTTCAGACAACGAATTTTCATGTTTTTTTTACCATTTCACCTCAGTTTGCTTAAAAACAACGAAAATAGGGAACATTTTCTTCTAAGGACTACATACCTGAACGCTAAGAACATGTGATTGTGAAATGTGTCAAGAAAGTTATAGCAGAGTTCGAGTAAGTTATTAGTGTGAAGCCTGTCTTACTTTAATGTTTGTTTTATATTATGGTCCCGCTCTACTTTTCTTCAAGTCTGCAGATGCAGATCCATGTAAAACCTCCTTAAAAATGGATCGCACCCATGAGGAATCGGAAAAATGTACGTGTACACAACTTTCTGTGTACCCAGGTCGACCCAGGATAAAGTTCAACGAACGAACCTATTTATTTGATTTTGAATCAAATTAGCAGATCCGTATTTTTTGACGAGCCTACACTGCTTTTACAAATACTACTAACCACAATAAGTACAATTGAAATAGCATTTATTTGAACAGCTACCAGTTTCACAGACGCGTATATAAGCCAACACATTAACAAAAAAAATTAAAATAACATTCCATTCGCCACGAAAAAAAAATTAAATACCGCATCAAATTCTTAATTTACCAATGGAAAACCACATAAGTTTGTTCGATACAAATTTTGCACCAACGGTGCCAGTCTTGTTTTGATTGTTTTGTTGCCCGAGCAAGATATCTTTCGGAGAAGGGTATATTCATATTTTTGTTGTAAAACTCTGATGTGTCCCAAAAAAGTGGCTTCATGAGTCCTTTATGCACTATACGTAACTAATGAATAAAATGCTCAATATATAAACGTAAAAAAACCAATCATGAACTATGTTCACGCAAAATAAATAAATAATTAATTCCTTGCTTATGTTATTGTTTTTATTTTATTATAAAACGTAATATGGAATCATCTATAGAGACTACCACTTCCAGATTAATATTCTTTGGGCATACGAAAATGATAGAAAAGCTTGAGCAAATGATAGCGCAAAATTTAAACATTTAAAACTTACTCTAAATGAGTTTTAAAATGGGAGTCTGCTTTTTGATAATTTTAAACGACAAAAAGTATACTTTAACGTTAAAGCTAGAGGTCGTCTTACTTTTAAACAGAGCAAGACGCTTCTTCATCTTTCTTAAACTATATTTTCTCCAGTTGACGCTTGACATTTCATAACAAAAAATGAAAGAAAAATGTTTTTTGGAAAAAGAATGTAAATATAATAGTTTTGATGATTTTGATTTTTAGAAAGGGAAAAATATATAAAGTTCGAGCAGCTTGAATTTTATTAAAGGTATCTATTTGAAGAAAACAGTTCGATTATATTCGGTAAAAAAATAAAAAAAAAAAAAAACCTCTAAATGTATGTACCCAGTCATAAACTAATAACTTAAAGACCCGAAACCTCTGCTTTCATTTAACATTTGCCTACAAGCTGAAACACGCCCACAAATAACTTTTCTGTTCCTCTTTTAATAGACACATAGACAACACAGCCCATGTAATTTGTTTTTGTTTTGCTTTTCGATTTTCCATCTATTAATGGACTAGTTTTGAAGCTACAAATACAACAATGTATACAAATGGGTTTTGGTGGGGGGGGGGGTGAAACGTACGAAGGTTTCCAATCTTATTATGGCTTATTTGTGTACCCAGTCTTTTTTTATAAATATAATGAATATATTTTTGTGCTTATGTTTAATGTCGATTTCGTTTCAACAAAAACATCGATCTGCCGTCGAACCGCCGTCAATTTTTTTCTGAAAATCAAATTCGTTTCAAATTAAAACCAATTTTTTCTGGAAAAACAGATCCGTATTGAATCTCTTTTTGGAGACGGATTCAAAACGGATTTGTGCACAGATTCTTACACACACTACAATATTTGTTTTAAAGTTTCTCAATTGTTGTGTTGTGAATTAATTTTTATTTTGTGCCAGTGTACAGAAAAAGTAAATTAATATATTAAAAACTAAAAAAAATTGTTAAAAACTTCTTGAAAACAAATATTAAAAAAGTGCAAGTGGGCTTAGGAATTCCTCCGGGTCGGAATCGGGAAATTAAAACGAAATAATGATGTTTTAACGAATTGAAGATTTGTTTTTTTAGAGCTGCCAAGCAACATACACAGTCCCAAGAAGAGATTCGGTCCGTAATCGTTCGTTACAAAGCAAAAAAGTATTGGTTTTAGTAGCGAATCCTAATTATTGAAACGAAATCGACATAACTTTCGTTCTGTTTCATGATTCTATTTGTAAAAACAAGGCTTGTGCAACTTAAGTTTGACTAACGCGTAGACCTAAAGACGCTTTAATTAGAAGAGTTGTTTGTGGTGTTTGAAATTAAGATAAAGTTAGACAAGAACTGGCAACTAAACGACTACTTTAACTAGGGCTGGATTTATTCTCTAAGCGAGGATTGTTTAAAATTTTGCGCCATTATCATTATTCCGCATTATCTAAAACATTTTAGCAATTCATGCCAATTATCGTAATGACAAAGTTCCAATAAATAATTATCATCTTCATCGTTGTTTTGAAATACGTTTACCATGTGAAATTATTCATAATGGATTTATACACCGAGATTCAGCTATTTTGGGCGAGTGAAGTGCGATGACTCGCCAGTCACAGCAGAAATCTCAGGCGAGTAATCTTACATTTCATTTCACGCACTCACTCCCTCACTTTTACTAGCTGAATCGATTTTTAATCAAAAGTGACTCATCTCACTCACTCAGTGTGGTTTCGAATTAGCTGAATCTCGGTGATAAAATAACAAAGAGCAGAGAATGATAAGTAGTTAAGCTACTTTGAACTCGAGTGTAGTTATAACACTTCTGTTAACAATTTTTAGAGGAATTTTTAATGTCATCAATAAATTACTACGCGGCATTCACACATCTCAGCAATCAAAAGGAGCTCAAAAGAGAAACAAGGATTAAAAATAACAATGGTGTAAAAGCAATTCCAGAAAAAAATAATATCTCCAGCAACTAGTTTGCCTATATGAAAGGGAACTAGACTGTTGTTAGAAACTCCGAATTTAATACGCCATTATAATCTGAACAAACCTATTCTTGCCTCCCTTTTCATTATCCTTCAAATTCTCAAAACGTCAGCACAAAGAAAACAACTAAACTACACAATTAGCTACAGAACGTCAGTTTTTTTGATTTTACCATAAAACGAGTTTATCGAAAAGGGACCTTAACAATTGTATTTAAAATACAAAAAGTCGCACAAAATCCTGATCAAGCTCAATAGCAGTAAACCTAATCACCATATAGAAATCTTCAGGATATACGCTGTAAAAAAAGTAAGCATCTGAAATAAAAAACAGCACACTAGAAATACAGAAATCTTAAACCAATAGGAAATAAACACAACACAACTAAACAATAATTATAAAATTAAATAAAAATGTCCGTGGACGACTTCCTTAAGGGTCTTCCTAGCCACAATGCCAACAATTTCTCGCTCTTCAACACAGAGAATGGTATTCGCACATCACAAAAGCGTCCCTCTGTCTATTTGCCAACTGAAGACAACCCAGCCGAACAAGTCATTGTACTCGAGAAACGCTGCATTCTACTCCGCTATCTGACCCAGCAATGGGACAAAAAGACTGTTCTCCGCAAACGTGACCATTCGGCTAGCGAAGATGCGAATAATCCAAATAGTAGTTGTAAGAAACGCCCGCGAATGGATCCAATTGAAATGAATTAATAATACAGCAAACCAGAAATGAGGCTTTTTCATTTATTTCCTTTCTTTGTTTTTCTTTGCTTTTTGAAATACACCTCATAAAGGCTCACTTTTATTTTTTTTTGCTTATTGTTAATTATGTACCTATGTAGTTTCTATTTAGTTTCTTTTCTGTAAAACATAAATAAATATTTGTTTGTTATGAATCTGTAAGATAACAACATATGTATATTTCTAATTTTATACTTTACAAGAACAGGATTTATCAATTGGAATTGGACTGTGCGTGGAATGCATTTACTCCAAAGTCAAATTTATAAAAAACATCCTCTGAAAAATTAAAGTTAAAACAATAAATTAAATGTGTAACTGAATTATTGTTTTCTTCTCATTATGAAGTACATAGTTCTTAAAAAAATAAAATGAAGTGTGGTATATAAAAATTAAAAAAATAATTTAGTTTGCGATTCTTTATTGTTAACGTTGGAAAAATATAGTATAAGCGTGTTTTTTTTCTAAGTCCGGGGAAATTGGACGAAAAAACGATGAGTGGGATTAACAATTTGCATGCTAAATCCAACAACAACTAATCCCAGTGGGTGCTTAGCTTAAGCCCAGAGAATTCTCGGGGCTTAGCTTTTGGAGAGGATAAAAACTGTGCTACCAAAATCTTTTCCATTATTTTCATTCTTTCAAATGGACCACTGTAACTCGATTCTACTTTCGGTTCTATTGTAGATTCATTTCCGATTCTACTTTAGAAGGAGTTCAATGTATGAAAGTAGAATCGAATGGAAGTAATGCCAATTAGTTACTCGTACTTATAGGGTTTTCGTTTGGTAAATTTGTATTTTGATCTATAAATTGATTTTTTTCGTAACGATTCGAATACGTTTTCAGATTGATTTTTATTTGCATGCTAAATCCAACAACAACTAATCCCCGTGGGTGCTTAGCTTAAGTCCAGAGAATTGTCGGGGCTAAGCTTTTGGAGAGGATAAAAACTGTGCTACCTAATTCTTTTCCATTATTTTCATTCTTTCAAATGGAACACTGGAGCCCTACTAAGTAACTCATTTCCGATTCTACTTTGAAAGGAGTACTATGTATGAAAGTAGAATCGAATGGAAGTAATGCCAATTAGTTACTTAGAAATTTCCGAATTTGGATCAAGTCTCGAAGTTTGACTAACAACCCAAACCCCATTTGGTTATTTTTGTTTGTATTTTTCATTGAATCTTATGTAAATTGACATCCCGAAGTTTCCTATCTTTATATTGATAAACCTTCTCCTGCAAAACATTTCAATAGAAAAGATAAAAATTAAAATGGATACTGTCGCACTTTGGTTTTGGGAAGAGGAACACCTGATGCCAATCTTTCTCACTGAGCCCCGTGGTCGTTTTTTTCAACCAATTATCCCGGGGTTTGCAAAAAAACGCACATTTAATGTTGGTTAATAAATTATGAAAACTTTAGTCTAATGAGATAGTACAACTTCCCAGAACACCTTAATCTGTTTGTGATTTAATAACTCAAATTTCTTAAATGCTGACCGTACACTCATACACCTAAAAATAGTGAATTTTAAAATATGTATATATTTTGTTCATAGTAAAACAAAATACATAAATAAAATTTAAAGAATCCCAAATATAAAGCCTAAATTTTGAAAAGCAGGTAAGCCCTCTTGTCTGATTATGAAATTATTATTGGCTCCTATCGGGAATCTCTCAGGGAATTTTGTTTCCCACGGAATATTTTATTCCCTCAAAATTTTTCATGCGATCGTGAATCTCCCACCGAATTAATTTCCCTCGACCAAAAAATCGTATGAAATAACAGCAAATTTCCCTGGGAAAGCTTATTCCCGATATCAATAAATTCCGAGGGAAATTTTTGAGCATTATTTACGTTCCCAAGATTCGAATTGGAGAAAAATTTCCAGGAATTTTTTTATTCACAATAACCCCCATTCTTTAAAGTTGTCATATATCGTACATACAAATTTAGCTGCAAATCGTTCTGTCAATTAGACTTGTAGATGCCAAACAAAATAAAATGAATGAACCTGCTCTTATTTTCGATCATATCGTATGCAAAAGATTTCTGTTAAAAATCTAAATATATTTTTAAAGTAGTGTTTTATATACTTAAATTTTTTTATACAAGATTTCTTTAATTTTTTTCTAAAAAAAAAATTGGTATGACAATCTTAAATATTTAATAATATAAACTTAAAAACAAAATGTTAAATCGGCTTAATCAAAGAAAAAATAATTAAAACTTCTGAAATAAATACAGCCGATTCTCCCCAACATCACAAGTCACAAGCAGAGGTAAAATTAATTCTGTGACTTTTTCGGATGAGAGTAATAAAAACAATCCAAATTGTGATCTACTTCAGAGCAGGTCACAACTAACAAATAGTTTGATTTTCGACATTTCGATGCGAAATTCGGTATAATAGTTTGTGAAACAATTTCTCTTATATTCCAACATGAAGTAAACAGAAATATGAAACTTTAATTTGAGATGAAAATTTTAGCAGCGACTAGCAGAGAGAAGGAAAAAGGGTCAGAGCATGCTACATAAATTCTATATCATTAATTACACAATAGTGTGCTTATCTGTAGGTATTCTGTTCAATAAATGAAACGGATTCTCTTTGATAGTTGTTTATTTGTTTAAGCAAAAATAAATTCATTTATACATCATTATAAGCAAATCAACTTAATTTTTATTTTGTTTCTAATGGGGTTTTCTTTTGGTAACAAAAATTAATCTTTTTCCCTTCAGATCTGTCAGAGCACATATTTTTACAATTAAAGTCTTCCAATGGGAAAGCAAATCAATTTATTTTTTGATTGGAACTCAATTTTGCAGATCTGGATTTTTCGTCAGATTTACCCCTCTCTTTTTTACTAATACAATAACACCACCGTTTTGACAAGATTTTGTTTCCAGTAATTATGTGAATAGTGAAATATGGCTGTTCATATTGTAAGCATTGAGATCGTTTCGTGTCACAAAAGAAAAAAAAACGTGAATGAAGAAACAATTTTCAAATCATATGCCATCAGATACCTGGTAAATATATCTGTTCCAATAATGCCACTACTGGCGATTGTGGGAGAATTTTATCGAGTCACAATAATCCTCACAAGGGCTTGTGGCTTGTGATTCGTCACAAGGGGAGAATCTGGCTGTTAAATTAATTTGAGCTAAAATAAAGTACGCCATTTTATTTCTTGGATAAATTTGAATTTATGAGAAAAAAATTTTTAAAATCAGTGTAGAGGTTTTTGAGAACAACGTTTTTTTTTAACTTTTTGAAAAAAAAATTCAAAAACGTCAATTCCTAGGTATTTTGCAAATACATATAACTATAATTTTTGAAAAAAAAAAAATTAATGAGCGATTTTCAAAATATAATTTTTTTTAATGAAAAAAAAATCCTTTTAAAAATACAAAAAAATATTAATTAAAAATATTGGTACGCAGTATTAATTGGGAAACCTAAACCTACATACATATATGGGAAATTTCGAAAGAATCGGTTAACTCATTTATGAGATAGTCGACAGCAAAAAAAAAAAGGTCATATGGAAAGTGCCGTTTTTAGACATTTAAATTTTTTTTTCAACCATATGATCGGTCGTACCTAAAAAGCTGCACTGATTGTTTTAAAATCAAAATTGTTAGAGCCGTTTCCGAGAAAAATAGGCTCTAACATAACGGTTATATGGTAGGTACCGTTATTTTTTGAGCTAAACAAAAAAATTCAATTTCCCCTCTGTACTGTTCAATAGCTAAAAAACTCTATATACCAAGGTTGAAGCAATTCGGCCGAACCGTTTGGGCTGTAGGTACATACATACATACATACAGACTGATAGACAGGCATACAGACGGACAGAATTTTTAGACCATCTTTTTTCGTCTTCGCTATCATAGTTATATCATGTTTGATTGTTATCTCAAAACTTTTTTTTTGAAGAATGCATAACTTGCCTTATAGTACCTAAAAATGTATTGGTATCTCGAATAAACAACAAAATCTTCCCAGTTTCCTCCTCAGTTTCTTGGTGACAGTTTTTTCATGTCAGGAAAACGTCAAAAAAATCTCCAGCAACTGGTTTCCCTGTGTGAAAGGGGACTTATGGCCTTTTCGATTGGCCGTCCAGAACTGTTCTGTCCCCACAAAATGGCAGTTGTTACTCTTAACACAAAACGATTCTGTATTTCAATTCAGAAGCCTAGTACGCAGCTGATGCGAAACGAAATTTTTCGGTGGTCTCCACTAGGAGAGCGAAATGCTAACGAAAACCACAGCGGAAAAATATTTGCGGAGAGTTCTGTAAGCTGTCAAAAACAATTGACAAGTTGTAAAAAAAAAGTAATTTTGTCACCAAGTTATTTTTAGATGGAAAATTTTTTGTCGCCAAATTACTTTTAGATGTAATTTTCTAAAATAATTCTTGGATTTAAAAATTGTTCTTGTTACACATAGAGGATTTAAAATAAAACTCAGAACCGTTTAAATGATGGAAATTAAGCAAATACTTTGGGACTTATTAACTGGTTTATCTGCCGATTTGATGAAATTTCTATCAATTTTAAGAAAATCAATGAAATAGGGAGGTAAACCACTCTATAATTCGAAAACTACGTCCTTCTTTGGGATGGTGTAAACGGTTATGAGTTCTAATTTATGGTTTCTTACTAATTCCGGATACCATTTTCAAGTCCAAGAATTATTTCAAAAAAATTATATGTAAAGGAAATTTGGTGACAAAAAAATACATCTAAAAGTAATTTGGTGACAAAACTACTTTTGGTTTTGTTAATGCTTCCTTTGAAAGTATGAAGTGCTAATTCAAAAATGATATCGCTCGTCTTTATTGGACAACCCGTTCCAAAGATATAGTTCCAAAGCTATTCACTGTTCACCTTGAAATACATAATCTGAAAATACTTTGAAGTGTATCTTTGGAACGGGTTACCCTAAAAACTTGGTTGATACCTTTTTGTAATCTACTCTTGATGCTCTCAAAATCAGCATCAAAAGTTTTTATGTAGAAGCCTTATTGCAAAAAATCACTCTTGAAATACGCATATTTAGAATGATGTATGCGTATTCCTGGAGCTATTTTTTTTAATACAACTTTTTTGCAAAAAATGTTGATGCTTCCTTTGAAAGTATGAAGTGCTGATTCTAAAATGATATAGCTCGCCTTTATTGGACAACCCGTTGCAAAGATATAGTTCAAAATCTATTCGTATTCTATATTAAATAATATGTGTCTAAGAATCACATGAATCTTATGTATGCAGATTGCACCTAAAGCAAGATTCGCAAAGCAAGTCTCATGCTAAGCAAACGCACGAACCCGTTTAAAATTAAGAAAACACAAAAAGTTTAATGAAGTTTGCACAAGAAAAAAGAATGAACTGCGTCTTGGGGCAGTCTGCTTAGCAGATTTTTCTGTTTGCGTTTAGGGACAGTTTGCTTAGTATATGCGCAAGATATGCGTTTAGTAATTTTCCCAAAAGATTTAATTAATCGGTTAATAGTATCAAAAGCTGCATTCAAATCAACAAATGAAGGCATACCAATATATTTTCTTATCAATTAAACACCTTGTACCACTACAAGCTGTTAAGATGTGATATGAGGTGGAACCACAGCTTTTTAGCCTTGAACATTACAACTCATAAGGCCCCAAACATATCACAGCCCCTAAGAAAATAAAGCTATTCTCGCGATTCATCTATATTTTATTTTTGTTTTTTAATTTTAACGTGAACACGAAAATAGTTAATGATGTCCCAAATCTTCTTTGCTCGGTTTGCCATATTGTTTCTCCCACATAGCTACGTATTGCTTTTTGCGTTCTTCACGTCGAGCAAAGTACTCCGGATACTGAGCCTTTTCCAATGGATGCCAGTAGTCCAAGACCCAATCAGGTGGGATTACTTCACGTTCAAAGGCACATCCTCCAGGACTGCCAGCAACTGAAAAATAAAGCAAAATTTGATTAGATTTAACAAAAAGTTTTGACCGTTTTCATACAATACATTTTTTTGGTTGAAAATGTTGAGTCATGAAGAGTTCTTTCTGGCCGGCTTCGAGAACTTTTGTTGCCTCAGCCATATCGGTTATGTTCTTGTTTTTATCAAATCTATCTCGAAGGAGAACAGCTCGATAGCGAAAAACGTGTCTGTTAATAGTTAAAAATATGTACAATAAAAGTAGCTCTTACATAAGAGAATATAGAAAAGTTGAACTATTCCTACCTTCGATCGTACCATGCTTCAAGATTTCTCACAGAACGTTTATAAAGGCTGCACACTTGACGAGCGTGAGATGTAATTCCTGTTGGAATAGACATGGCCAATGTTGTTTCCCAGATCCAACGGAGAAGGATTCACCTAAAAAATGGGTTTTTCAACAATAGCAGGAATAGCAGTGTCAAATGAAGATTCGATTATATGACACGGATTGTCAAATTATACTTCTATCGAGGTGGTGGTTATATGGAGATGTCATTAGAACAAATCCCCGACCACACAATATTAGGTGCGTTCCCGTACTCATTACAACTGCGAAAATCTAGGAATTTCTACGAAAAACAGTCAAATCATATTTTCGTACTCCAAATTTTTGTAGCTTATCACAGAAGAGAGCGCTCATGAGATAGTAAAATATTTCCCCAGGCTGCGAATTTTAGTCCAAGAAATTTCTTTGGACAAAATTATAAAGACTGTCAAATGAATCGCAATATTTTCCTTAAATAATAATTTGTTTGCCAATAAAACAGCAAAAAATGAATAGCATACAGGCGGAGTCGGAAATATGCTTGTGTACACAACTTTCTGTGTACACAGAGAAAACATACGCGTGCGGAATTTGCATTTTTACTAAGTGTGCATAGTTTCATGTAATGTCGTTCATTTAATTTTCACCTCTTCTTTTCTTCCATTATAACATTAACATTTTTTACAAATTTTACACACTGCAAACGGGTGGACGATTGTTTTTTCAAAATTTTGTTTTAATTTAGAGCGATGTTATTACACTAACATAGGCCACTACAATACATTTTTGAAGTAAAACTTGTTTTGTGATATTGAGGGGGGGGGGTTAGTTGCTTTCGATTTCTGTGTTATAATATTAAATGTATGTAATGTTAAAGTCTACGATATCATTGCCAGTGCTTCGCAGTGTATCTAATTCCTAGATTATATATATTCAATTGGAAGATGGGGTCATTATGGGGGATGTATTTATGCAAGTACCAGACACAGAGAAAATATAATAATGCAGGCATTCTCTAAATTATGTTAACCCTCGTGGAAAATCTAAGTCCCCTTTCACACAAGGAAACTGAGTTGCCGGCAACTAGGAGTTTGCTGGCGATAAAGGCAAGAAGTAAGGGGAATGGAAAAAATCTCCCCGGTCAAAGATTTGAAGAGATTTTTGTGACGTTTTGCTTTGCATTCCAATAAGCCCAACAAAATCTTCCCAGTTTCCACCTCAGTTTCTTGGTGCCAGTTTTTTCGTGTGAAAACTACAAGGCAATTATAGGAAAACTTCAAAAAAATCTCCAGCAACTGGTTTTCCTGTGAGAAAGGGGACACAGGGTCTGTTTCACAATGTAAAATAAAGTTATAAGTAGTTACCCACCACTTAAATTACTTCCCAGTTAAATCCTCCTGTTAGCGAATTGTGCGTTTCACATCCATCCTTCTCATAAATGTTTATGTTGGGTAACTACTTATTAGTTATTCCAATTTTCTAAATAGAATCATGAAAACAAATTGGAAGCTAAGAAAAACAAACGTAAAATCGTTGATTGTGTCTGGGGTTGTACTTTAAATTACAAACTTGGATTTTTTAAAACGATTTAAAATAAATTTTCAAACGAAAATGCGCTTTAAAATCGACTTCATCCAAAGATTCTATGAAGTTTGTTTTCAATCGGAATACGAGATTTTTTGGTGGCTCCATAACGTGGAAAAAGAGCTCATCGAATTTATTATCTAATGTATCAAAAAGGACATCCATTTAAATACAAATAACATTCTGAATATCGGTGCTCTTCAGTACTTTTGATTGTGTTAAATGGCAGTTATATGCTTTATTGGGTACTTCATCCACCATATAAGTTACTAGACATGTTAACTTCTAGTTAGACCTACTCAGTTATTGTGAAACACTAATCTGAATTTTATCTGCAGATTAGATTCCAAGTAGCTTAACTGTGACTTTACTTTTATATTGTGTAACAGGCCCTAACTTAATTGAAATTTCCAAGAAATCATTATTGTACTTTACATAAAAGAAAAAAAACAACCTAGAAATTATTCATGATAGATTTTTAAAATAAATAAGAACTACTGGCAGTTACGCAATGACATAAACCATATAAATATATATCGCAATTTATTATATATAAACTTTTGACTCGAGTTCTGTTAATTCTCTGTTGACTCGAAACTGTGTAACGACTGAAGTTAATCCTAATTTATGGGATAACTCGAGTTCGGATAATCCTATATACATAGTATGCACAGTGTAGAGGTTGATTAGGCTTGGATATTAATTCAAATTTCGTGTGACTTGTTGAAATGGCGTTGAATAAAGAAAGAGAAATGATGAATAGAAATTTATAAGCTTGAATACCAAAATAAATAAATATTTTGCTTAAACGCAAGCAAAAACACATTCGAAAAGAGGGTAAGTATCGTCACAACTTTTTTTTAAACTTCTTGTAAGCGTAGTTTATGATGGTGGAGGTTAATCGCAGTAACCAAACAAAATTGATTTTTATTTCTTTGTTACTACCTTAAACGCATTTCAGTTGAAACAATTTTCCAAACGTTTCCTATAAAGCCACCACCAAACCAACGCCTAATATTTTTTCTTACCATATTATACCCCAATCATTCCATCTCTCTTCAACTTTAGGGAACATATTCCCCAGACCATCTGGCCTACTCATTTTGCATCAAAAAAAGAAACAAAAAGTCACAAAAGAAAGAGAATTTTTTTTTTAATTCAGTCTCTCAACTCTCTCTTTCCTCTAGAACTCGAAAAAAACGACGCAGCGCAGCACATTTCATAATTTCTTCCATTTCTGGCCGGCCAAATAATCGTCGGCAAATGCAAACACGGTGTGAGTGGTGTGTTCGCCGCCCTTTGGTCGGCCATTTTTTAATTTTGTTTACACTGAAAATGAAAATTCACATCATTTGCGAATACAAGCTCTTCTAAAAAAAAAATTTCGACAAAACTAATAAAGAAAATATAAAGTTGTGCAAAAATTTAAATAAAATTGTTGCCCATACAAAGTTAACGCAAAAATGTCTTCGAATTCACCACCCAATTCGGACACCGAAGATAGCCGGTAAGTTCTGTGATAAATTTATATTATAGATGCATATGTATGTAGAAAAAATAATACGGTCAGAAATACATATGTACATATATAAAAAAATGCGTAGAAAATCGAAAAAAAAAATTAATTTCTTGTGGCCACCGAAAATGAAATCAACAAAAAAACTATTTCACTTCGCCATAGCGGATCATCATCAAAATGGAGTCGAAATCCGCTGCAGTTAACTTTACTTGGCGTCGGCGGCGTTGGCAAACGAAAAAGCGCTTTTCTACCATACCGGCCCCAAGTTAGCCCAGCAAATACTACAGCTACAACTAATGTGGGCTCTTCTACCAGCACCATCTCTCCCTCTACATCTACATCCAACTTTGCCATCAATACCATCGCCACCACTTCATCATCGACCATTTCGTCGAAATCAAATTCGACGGTTTTAACAAATCTTCAGCGTGGTAATACGGCGGCAACCTTCTGCTCTAGCGATGTTCAATTGAGTTTCCACGAGCGCGCCGGCCAAGGTGAACTATCTGACGAACAAGTGAAAGGCGCGATTGCATCTAAGACCATAGATTCCACCGACAAAAATGGCTTCAGTGCTTTGCATTGGGCGTGTTACTATGGTCAAGTGGCAACAGTGGGGCAGCTGCTGGCCACCCGGGTGGTAGATGTGAGCAAATTGGCACCGGATATGGTTACACCACTTTTGTTGGCTGCAGCCGGTGGTCATCATGAAGTTGTACGACTTCTGCTGCAGCATGGGGCCGATGCTCGGCACGCCGACATTATCGGCAATACACCTCTAATGTACGCCGCCGCTGGCAATCATCCGCATACATGCAATGAATTGCTTTCTAAAGATCCCGATTTAACGGCAACCAACGAGAATGGCGATACCGCTTACAGTTTGGCCGTGGAAAACGGTGCCAACTTGTCCCAGGCCGTGCTGGAGCATTACTTGACCGCTTTGCTGTCCATTTAAAGAGAATTTGATAAAAAATATCATTCACTAATATAAATTGAGAATTAGAAAAAAAAAAATTATTTCGGCAAAATACTACTACTGACAAATTTTTTATATTTATTTTTACAACTACAACTGCTACTAGGAATACTACACCCAGCAGCGTCACGGCGCAACATCTACGGCACATAAATATATGTAGATTCAAATAGAACACAAAAAAGCTAAAAAAAAAAAAAAATATATATGTACATAAAACGAATAAATGAAAAAGAAAAAGAAAATTGATAGAATTAAGATGGATTGACGGTTGATAGTGGAAGGGAGGTGGTTAGGCAGGAGAAGCAGAGTTGGTTGGTTGGTAATAGCAGGTGATGAGGCCTGGACGCAAGAGTTGAGGGTATGTGGAGTGGCGGTGCTGCATTCCTTTCGAAATTCTTTTCACCTTGCCATACGATGTGTGATGATGTTGGTTAAGTTATGGAATGAGAGATAGGGCGATTTTAACAAAAAAAAATAAAGTAGAAAACTACAGAGGGGTTGATAACGATGAGGAAGAAGAGATAGAGCGTTTGTGCGTAGCTGTGGTCACGTAAACGGAATTAATACAGGTGAGAAATACAAGCCAAACAAATAGAATACAAAAATACCTAGATACACACCACGGTTTAGCGTTCAGCTTATGGTTCGTTACTAAAAAAAATAACAATTGCAAGAGAGAATGAATGAGTGAGTTTTGCACTAATCAACCTATTTCAATATTGACAAAAACAGTGGGATGATTTCAAAAAATTATTTCTGAAATTTTAGCTATTTTCATAATAATAATAGAGTGCACCTAACACATGTACATGTAAATACAAAAAATATCGTTCATCAACACAAATAGGAAAATTGTTCTTATTGTTTGATATATTCATATTATGTAAAGTACTATAGGTATGGCAGGTTTTGGTAGAGATTTTGATCAAACTTCACAATACTATCGAAGGCAAAAAAGTGGGTCTCTTTTTTTAAGTACTATGCACATGAGAGCGACCAACGAATATTCGTCCATTTTGACATTTCGTTCACATGTCTTTAAATTGGCGTTTTTCTTTTTAAGCTCCGAGTAATGAACTCAGCTGTCAAGAAAAGATCTGTGTTTCTTTTTTAGCTCAGACACATTTAATCTCTCAACTTGTGTTTCTTTTTTAAATCAGAGCTAAATCGGGGCATGAACAATTAGCTCAGAATAAAATGACCGATCAAATGGAGCAAAGTGCTGGGCGCGGCTAACTTTACTCATAATTTTAACAATAATCACTAAAGTAAAACCAATTAAAAATAAAAATAAATTCGGAAAACGAAAGCTTTGGATTTGCTGGTAAATAAATTTTAATAAAAACAAATATAATAATATATGACAGTTATGCGCTTAAGTTTTTTTCAAAATTAAATCGGAGATACCTGACCATGCTCTACTCAGATCTAAATCGGTTTACTCAGGCTCTGCTCAGAGATCTGGTCGGAGATAAAAAAGAAAAAAACCAATTGTATTCGTCACGAATGCAAGTAGAAAATCTGATTTGCAGGTTAGACGCGCGCGAACAATTTATTCATCGAAGGTTGGATGGTATGTGGAACGCGAATAGAGTTTGACTGTTCGTAGCAATCAGATGCAATTCTCGACGACCAATATTGTTTTCTCAAATTTATCTTATTTTGGCGATTAGAAAGTAAATTTTTCTGTCATAAACATTATTATAAATTATATTTCTACAATTTTGTTTAGAATTTCTTAAGAATTTAGGTTGGTAAATTGTTTTAAATTGAATTTATTCGTCGGTTGTTGGTCGCTCTCATGTGAATGGTCCCTTAGGCCCGTTTGCTGATACGAATCATAAATATTTATGTTCAAATAAAACGCTTTAGTACTACTTTTTTCTCTGCGTAAAGTGCCACATAAGTGCTTAAGTAGAACTTAAATGCTTAAGTTAACGCCCTTAATTCTGTGTCTGTCTGTTTGTCTAAAACCTAAACGGTTGAATGGATTTGCTTCAAATTTGGTACATATTTTTTTCGGTTACATTATATGTCTGCAGGTTTTTACTTTTTTTTTGAAGGCCAAAAATAGCGGCACCTGCTATATATTTTTTTGAATCAAAATGGTAAATCTTATTGGATAAACTTTCCGACTGAACTTTACTTTATAAGAGCCCGAATTTAACACGCGGATACTTTTATTCAGTAGATTTATAATTAAAAGTAATAAATATCGCAGTTTTAAAGTGAGGAAACTGTTATTTCTATTTTTAATAAATTTGTTGTTGTTTTATTTTATTTACAAATTCTGTACTTTAGACTACCAGCAACTGCGTTTATTTGTTTTGACAGTTCTTTATAAATGCATACGAGTGTAATTTTAACCAAAATTGTACACGCCCCAATTCCTATATTGGCAAGTGAGGGAGGTTGCAGGTGGCAATATGCAATTCATACAAGTAAAAAAAAAAACCTAATATCATAACACTATGCTTTAGAATTGTATATGATGTTGAAAACTTTAAAATAATGTTAAAAACTGTTATTGCAACGATAAATCTACCGAATAAAAGTATGAGTGTGTTAAAATTCGTGCTATTTTCAAAAAAATATGATCCAAAGAACGATAAAGTTCAAAACTGAAAAAATTGAACAAATAAACAATTTCCTAAAACAAAAAACAATGGTACCTCCCAAACAAATATTTAAAAAAAAAACGGCTAAGTATTGTGATAAAAAATGTGTGGTAATACTTTAGTATACAGTTCACTTTAGTACAGTGAAAAAATATTTTATTTTGCCTTCTTATTAACGGTAGTTCTAATAGAGCCACTTTTCATATTTTTTACTTTCTCAACTATTGGATGAACCGATTAAAATCATTTTTAATGCAAATGCTCAAATTTTCAAAAAATATTTTTTTGATTTTTTAAATTATATTTTTTAAATCGATTTTTCAAAAACGAGTCACTGATTTTTTCTTGAAATTAAAATATTATTTGTTGTATATTTTGTACAAATTTGGATGTTATAAATTGGCGTTTCTATTTTTTTTTCTTCAAAATGTTTTCAAAATCTTATACATACAAAAATATTTTTTTAAAATAAACCCCTTCAACTATTTTTGATTTTTTTACAAATGTAAAAAAGGGTAATGGGTCAAGTTTTGCATTTGGAACAAAATCGAACTCGAGATTTCAATCAAACTTGACATTACGATTAAAGAGAACACAAAAAAGTGTGTCCCGCAATTCCGTCTGACTGTCTGTCTGTACAACGCTCTACATTATAATTGGATGAAGGGATTTTCTTCAAACTTGGTATTTAAGCGTTTTAGCTGATTGTTTGTCAAAAATAGATTTTTGAATCGTTTTTTTAGGTCTAAAATTTTACTGCCATACAATTTTTTCTGCCTTCTCAATTATGTATCTCGAAAACGGCTCTAGGGATTTTGATACAAAACAAAATGTGTGCACTAGTTTAGGTCTACTCTACATTTTGGTCAAACATATTTTTAAAATATTTTGTTATTTACTGTACCTGTACAACCATTTTTTTTAATTATTAACTTTTTCATTAACGGCTCGACGGATTTCGATCAAAAATTTTACAGATGTTTCTTCAAATTATAAATAATACTCCAAAATTTTGGAAAAATATTAATTTCGTTTTTTGAAAAAAAATTTTTTTTTTTTTGAAAATTCAATACAGTGGTGGTCCAGTATAAGGAATGCCGGTATAACGAATGATCGATATTACGAACGAGTCCATTAGGTATTTTTTATAACGAAGAAATAACGAATTTCAGAAAATGAAAACAAAAATCTTTTACAAACAACAAACAAAATTGTGAATTCTCAAAAAGGCATAATCAATGCTATAAAAGATCTTAATCTTTACGATGCTGTATCACTCATTAGCTTGTCATTGTAAAAAGTATTCGCGGTTTTGTTTGCTGGATGCTGGGAGAACATTTTATATCCAAGTTCGAATGAGGGGTTTGATGAGGAGGAAGATATTCCTATGTCAGCTCTCCGTAATCAAGACGATATAATCGTTGTAGCAAATACGTAGGCTTTTATTAGAAATATTTTCCCAGAGTTAAACACAATTTTCAATCGCAATACTTGTTTTGTAAGCTATGAAGTCCTACATCATTTTTTCAGACTGAATTATTGCAGATGGAGTAATTCTTCAACCCGAAAATATTGATAGAAACAATATTGATGAAATCGAAATTGTGGATAATGTTAGCGATGAAAATGCTAGCTCAGAAACTGAAGTACAAAGAGTGGTTCATTACGAACAAAATGGCATTGGAAACTTAAACTCTTAGTTCTAAAAAGTTTAATGGCAGGCATTCAATCATAACATTCAACGCCCAACGGGGGTGGCCATGGCGCGATAGGTGTATGCTCGCCTGTCAACCTCGTGGTTGCAGGTTCGATTCCTGCCGTTGTCTATGTCTTCTTATATTCCATTTAAAACCAATTCTAAAATTGTCATAAAATAAGTTGTTGCTTTGCTCATTACATGCTGTTTAGGCATAACACTAACAACATGTGATTGAGTAAACTAGCAATATCATAAAATATGACAACGAAATAAATAAAATAATGCGAATTATAAGGGACATAAATAAATAAGATACGGTAAATCTCTCCGCATTAGTTCAGCCGCCATCCCTGGAGATAAATCTGAGACAACAACCAGCTCTAGTCTCAGAACATCGCGCCACACATCTTTCCTATCCTTCTTTCTCTTCTTCCACCGGATGCCCGCGCTGTGTTAAGAAAAACATATAAAGGGTATTCATAATCTCTTGAGCGCGTGCAAAAAAAATGCATATTGACGATTTTTTTCTTAAATATGAGCACAAATTTTCATTCATTTCGTGATTTTAACTTTAGTAAAATGTTAAGAAGATAATACGATACTAAACGCGTTTAAAATCATCAAAATCACCTTTTTAATTTTGCGCCATAAATATTATATGTATAATGCACCTATCATATAAGGTTATTTGCATATATGTACCTATACATATAGGTAACTACCTATGTAACTATTCCTTGAATCGTCCATTCGACAATTCATTATACTAAGCACCAATGTAATCTTAGCTACATCAGCTTTACACCAGCCTAAGGATAATGGGATGCCTACCTACTAACAGCGTCAATTTAAAGCTACATTAAAGTTTTTACCTACAAGAGTAAGATCGTGCGATTGTTGTAGCTTGGTTTTTAAATCAATCAGTTCCTCACTTATGCACTTCGATTGACCCAAAACAACATTCGTAAGATGATACTAATTGGAAAATCGAATTGATCGAGACAATGAACTATCTACCTTAGAAAAAGTTCGCCACCAGCCAGATGACCATGGACAATCGAACAATACTTATTTCAAATATTAACAATCTTATATTTTTTTTTTTATATTTTGACACAACTCGCACTATTAGTTGGATTTTCGTCGTGCATTTTATTTAACATGGTCCACAAATTAAAACTTTTCTTATTAAATGAGAATTTCTTAAAAAAAGAGATTTATTTAAAGTTACCACCTGTTAAAAATAAAGTTACACATATCTATCATTCGAAGTACATACAGTATAAAAGGTGTTTTTTTTTTAGAGTTATATACAGTTGCGGTCAAAAAAATAGCACTACAATGTAATTGGTTATAGTATTTTCAACGATTAACATGAATGTTGCACACTTGTTGATCACTACTATATATTACTGTTATATGGTTTTATTCGAATTTTCACTCTGCGAGAATTTTTAATTATCAAAGGAAGTTTTATGTGAGTAGTTTTTTTTTTTTGTTATCGCAGTCAAAATAATAGCACCGATCAGAGTTCTCCTGTTTTTTTTTTGTGAAATATTATCTGTCAAAGGTTTTTTTTTACATGTTTATACGAATTTACTTATTCTCTATGTAATTTAATAAAATCTTAATAATATTTAACAACAATGGGGCGTGGAAAAAATCGTTCGCCACAAGACCGAAAACCATTAAAAATATGGTATCTAATGGTAAAACCTATTCGGAAATCAAACAAATCCTCGGCTGTTCCAATAAAAAGATCCGAAATGCCCTAACACGTTTGCTGAAAAATCCGAAACACGCGGGCGGATGCGAGCAATGCCTAATCTGATGGTAAAACGACTGATTCGGCAGATCAAAAGTGGAAGGGAAGACCTTAACATGTTGAACTCAACCCCAAATATACAACCAAGACTATTAAACATGGATGAGCTAATATTATGATATGGGGCTGTTTCTCGTATTACGCTGTTGGTCCTATATACTGGATAAAAGTAAACGGTGATTTTTTAAGAGCTTGGTTTTTGAAAATTCAAAAAAACAGAAACTTGTAAAAAGTGAATGAAATTTTTATTTGGATCGATAAATCAATTTCTGCCATTTACTTTTTAAAAATAATTTCACTTAAATGTTGCCCGCGGCTACGCTTCAGGTGGTCCATTCTGAAGGTCCAATTTTGGCAAACTTTTTCACACATTTCGGCCGGAATCTCACCAATGACGCGTTCAATCACATGATCTTGGTGGCCAATTGACTGCGCCAAAACGTGAGATCAACTGCTCACCAAATTCTCCTCTCAATTGATGCATGGTTTCGCGTGCAGTGTGGCATGTGGCACCGTCCTGTTGGAACCACATGTCGACCGAGTTCAATTCTTGCATTTTCGGCAAAAAAAATCTGTTATCATCGAACGGTACCTTTCTCCATTGACCGTAACCCTGCGGCCTTCATCGTCCTTGAAGAAGTACGGCCCAATGATGCCGCCTGTCCATAAACCGCACCAAACAGTGCATTTTTCGGGATGCATTGGTAGCTGCTGAATTGCCTCTGGCTGCTCTTCACTCCAAATACGGCAATTCTGCTTTATTCACGTATCACGTATGACGACCATAAAACGGACGTAGCTTGCGAAACACATTTTTCACAGAGCACGAATTTTGATAATAAATTTCAATAATTTGCAAACGTTGTTCAGGCGTAAGTCTATTCATGATGAAATGGCAAACAATACTGAATCGAAATGTCAAATGTTCGTGGAATTTGTCATGTGTGATCTGTCAAAAATATAAAAGTCAAAAACCAAGTAGCAAAAAAATCACCGGTTATTATGCATAAACACCTTTATATGAAAATACTACAGGAACAGATGCTGTCATATGCTTCTGAGGAGTTGCCATTGAATTGGGCCTTTCATCAGGACAACGACCCGAAACACGCCAGTAAATTAGCAAAAAATTGTTTCGGGATAACTGCGTGCAACTAATGGAGTGGCGTGCACAGTCGCCACATTTAAACCCAATTGAAAATCTTTGGGCCGATGTAAAGACAGAAGTATCTCGGTGCTGGCAAGTAACAATGATGAACTCAGGTCATCATTGTCAACACTTTCTTGAATCGATTCCTGGATGATTCCAGATGCTAACGCGTCGTGAACTCGATGTAAAGGCGTTGTACAGCCGTCATTGCAAATAAAGGAAATGCTACAAACTATTAATTTTCACCAATTTTCAAATTAATTAAAAAATAGATGCCAAATATAAAAAAAATGTGCAGTTTTTATTTTGTTCAATGTGGTTAGGATGCGGTGTTTTTTTTTTGAATGGCAAAGTTGTAAAATATTTTGGAAAGTTAACAAATCTGAAGAAATGGTCGGCTTCTCAAATCCATTTTTTGGTATAATTATTTAAAGAATTAAAAAAGCTTCCAAAAGATTCCAATAATATTGATTTAGTTTTTTCGCTTAATAAAACTTTTAATGCGTTGCGGTGCTATTTTTTTGACCGCAGCTGTACATATCTTTAAATGAAATAAAACTGATAAATTGTATTAATTGCCATAAAATTGAGTTTATTTTAAAGATCATTATTTTCCAATTTTATTTGAATATGATTTTTGTCATACGGCTGGCTCGAATGTAGTCCAATCTTAAGGTCGAATGTCACGTGGCGAATGTTGTTTTCAAAGTCTTCAATCGTCTCTGAGACTTTCAAGCGAATTCACAACCTTCACATAGAAAATAGTCTAGCGGTGTTAAATTGCACGATCTTGGCGGCCAACTCACAAGTCCAAAGCGCGAAAAAAGTCATTGATCATGGCTCTATTTAAAGGTCTCCATTGACTGTAATCTTCTAGCCGGCATCGTTTTTCAAGAAGTAGGGACTAATGTTTTCTCAAGAATAGCTTGAGGAATATTTACACTCTAAATGCGGCAGGTTTTTTTTTTTAAATGAGTAAATTAATGTTTATTTTTCAAAAATGAGCTTCATCGCTGAACACAATTTTCTTATGAAAATCGGTTTCAACAGCAATCTCGTTTGAGCCCATTAGAAATAAATCTACACAATTTGCATGCGTTGTTCATGCCGCCGTCGATTCATGATGTAATGGCAAACCAAAGCAAGTAACAAATAAATTCCACCGATAACAAAAATTGTAATGTGTACAGCGTCTTGTTGGAAGTAGAGCTAACAATATTGTTTTGATTTTCTTAAATAATAGTGTCGACTATTGAGCGAAGTCATTCGATAAATTTACTTTTATCTAACTTTTTTTTCATTATTACAAGCTGCAAAAATTTAACAAAAATTGATTGAAATATTCACAACAATTAAATAACGTTATCATTTAATATTTGGATTTAATAGGATTTGTCAAATATATTGGTTAGATTAGTGAACATACGCTAAGGTTTCGACACTTTTTAAAATTTGATTCATTATTTAGGATCAGATATTTCTTACAATTTAAGCTAAATAATATAAATAAGGTAAATAATAATTAAATCTAATTTAAAAACAATTAGACTTTGCAAATATGTAATAATAAAAATAAATAATATCACATTATTTTCTGACTAAGTCATTAGGTAACGGATTAAATAATTGAAAACCTTTATTATAAAACTAAATATTTTGAGATCTAGATGACGAAAAAAATAGTGATCTAAAGTCACCTATTATTTCTTAAATTATATTTGGTAAAAAAATGTTTTTTTATTTTGAAAATATGTAAAACTAAGTACATACATTCATTTCTTCTTTAATTCTTTGAGTAATAGTAAGCTATTAATCATAAATTGAGTTGTTATTATATTATTACGGGTAAATTCACAAACGCACCACTGCAGTAATGATGCTCGATTATTTGCGTCAAACATTCACAAACGCAAACTTTTGGCGTCACTTTAAACTTCAACTGTTCGTTATTGCAAAGTTTTATATGCTGATGCGCAAACATTTAACAAAAAGGCATCAAGAAATATCGTGGTTACTTGTTGATGCCGGTGGTCGGCTGGTATAAATATGGCGAATGAAAATGAAATTAATGCATTTTGAAAATGGTATGTTTATAATTTCTCTTAAAGATTATTTGCTTCGCTTTACGCATTTCTTATAAGAAAATATCACTTTTTTAATGAATTAAAGCTTTTAATAATATGTCTGTCATTCGAAACAAACAACTGTTTTTCAACGTCAAACAAAATAATCGATCAACATCTCATCCGCAACAGATAGATATGTACTTCTAATCATTAGCATCAGAAACGGGCAGTGACGCTGAATCGCTGCGCAATTATTTGACGTTTGTGTTTTGTAATTTTTGTAATCATTTTGACATTTGATTTGATCCTAAAAACAGTATTGTTGAGCAGTATTCAAAATGTAGCTTTATCATTACATTATATATTTTTATTGTTGAAACCATACCATCTTATTTTTGGAAAAAAATCTACTTCTTTGTTATTTTATTACATACCTACACATTTTATTTCAGTAACCTTTGAAGCCAACCTAAGCAAATCACTTCTTAATACGAATTTATCGAATTCGCAAGGATTTAAAAATTTCGATTCATTATTCAAAATTAATCTTTAACTGCTTTCTGAACTACGAAAATACGAATATGCCACTTTTCCGCTCATAAACTACAGAATAGTTTATAGAACAAACATTCAAATGTATATGTACCAGCATTGCCAGACGTCCCGATTTTTAGGCCAAAATTAAATGTCTCGTGCGGGTCAGGCTGGGTCCCGATTTTACCTTGCGATAAAGGTGATCGAACATATACTATATATGAGCAAGTACGTGCGATCCAGTCGTATATATATATAATATTTTTGCGCATCCCTCTCCTTCAAATATTTTATATCGTTATTTAATGTTCATTCTATATACATTATTGAAATCTCCCCAACATCACTGATACCTCACAAGTCATAAGCAAAGGTGAAATTAATTTTGTGACTCTTTCGGATACTCCCCCAAAGTCACAACTTGTGAGAGTCATAATGTGATCTACTTCAGAGCAGGTCACAACTCACAAATAGTTTGAGTTTCGACATTTCAATGCGGCATTATTAGATATAATATTTTAGTGAAACAATTTATTTTATATTCGAATTCGCAAGGATTTAAATATTAGATATAATATTTTAGTGAAACAATTTATTTTATATTCCAACATGAAGTAAACAGCAAGATGAAACTTTAATTTGCGATGAAAATTTCAGCAGCGACTACTAGAGAGAAGAAAAAAGTGTCAGAGCTTCCTAAATAAACACTATCAGTAATCACACAATAGTGTGATTGCCTGTATGTATTCTGTTCATTCTATACCATTCCAGATCAAATATAAATCCTTTTACATTTTCAGTGTCTGAAAATTAATCAAACTGATTCTCTTTGATAGTTGTTTATTTGTTTAAAGAAAAATAAATTCATTTATACATATTTGCTTATCTTTATTATTATATCTATAATAAAAAATCCGCATCAATTTCAGTTTTTATTTTGTTCAGCTGTTCCAATAATGCCAATATGGGCAATTCACCTTTAGCTGTGGTGAGTTTCGTTGTGAGTTTTCTTGTGACGATTGGGGGAGAATTCGATAAATGTTATCGAGCCACAATAATCCTCACAAGGCATGTTGCAAATATAACAAGAGATAGTTACATTTACAAAACAAAAGTGGTGGTATTGAGCTCCATTGAAGAACTATGTATTGTTTCTTTATTGAATTTTTTTAGTTTTTTTAAATTGTTGAGAAAGCTGTTTCTATTCAAGTTGAAATAGTCAGGTGATGTTTCAATTGATGACTTATTTGAAAAATTCAACTTTACGAAACCATCGTTGGACGTAATAGTGAGAAATTCTCAAGATAACACCTTTCAGAAATGGCACCAGCTTTTTAAACAGTTCACAAAAAATGATTCGACTTAAGCTCGTCTCCTTCATATTAAGTGTCCCAACTTCTAACTGCTTTCCCGAAATCGTTATTTCGCAATTGAATTATAAATGGTTGGATGTCAGAAATGCTCCGTAAATTTGATTAAAGCAGAACTAATAATTCAATCCTGGAGCACACACGTGAAGAGATCTTCAAATCATCGATAAAAGGTAACTTTGAAAAAAGTCAAAATCTTTAGATAAATATAAGTAAATAGCTTATTAGCAAGGAATTTGGCCCGTTTGCTGATACGCATCATAAATATTTATATTCAACTTAAAAGGCTTATGGGCAGAAATTGTCAGGAAGGGGAAATGTTTTACTCTCAAGAGCGCTCTATTCGGCCTAAAACTACTACAGTAATTGGTAGAAATTGGTGTCAATTTGTGCCAATTGGCAGTTTTGGCAAGAATGTAGTGATTAGTGTTTGCGGATCGATCGAATCGAACAAAAACTGAACAAAAATGAAAGAGTACAGCTACTGTATCAGAAATGTTTTATTGGGAGTCAAGAACGTGCCACTGAGGCAATTGTTTCAATGCAAATAGACATATGTACATGTATAGTATACTGAAAGAAGTCTAACTTTTAATGAAGAATTTTTCGCACCCGGTTTTGCATCATTAAATTCATTTAATTTGTTCATGTTATCAAAAATTATAAGATTTCCTTTTTCTTCATATCAGCATAGGTATACCTAGAATATTTTGCCAACCAGACGAATTGTGTTAAAATATATGCACATTACATTCCTCTTCACTATCCCCATAATAGGGGTTTTTCTTTTTTCGTTTAGAGCAGAGCTCTGAACGGAGTGTGAGTGCATAGAGTATGCTCTGAACTTGTTTTGAACAATGCGAGCTCTGAAGACTGATTTTTTTTAATATACTTCAACCACACAAAACAGAATAAATTTTCACTTTAACCATAATAAACAATAATATAACACAAAACTACCCTTATTTTGTACACAAATAGGTACACCAGATACAGAAAATCAACAAGCGACGGACTTCTTTTGCCATTTTAATTGTATCTTTTTATTTTTTTCTTCACATTTTCCTTCTTGACACACATGACATTTAGTGTGCTCAGCAATTACCTAAGAATGCTCAGACGATTATGTCCGTCCGAGTACATTGAGCGCGCTCTCACCATGTTGAGGTCGAAAAAGAAATAGACATTCGGGGCTCTTAACGCTCTGAGTGAAAAAGAAACACATTTTTTTGAAAACTCAGGCTCTGCTCTGAACCCTACAAAAAGAAAACCGACTATTAATATGTTTTATATTGAAAAGTTGTTTGATAAACCCGTTGGATTTTGGATGTCATAAAGAAAAAAGGGTTGTTTTGTGAGTTTTTTTTTAAACACGTTATGTTACATAATTAGCATATACCGCAGAAAAGATATACATAAACATACATACTTGATACTTGATTTAATTATTAATTTGAATTTTTATAGTGTTTCTATGGATGTATTACCTACCTCGTTTCCTTTCATATCCGGGTGGTTTCCGGTTGTTTTGTTGGCGTTGCCTTTTTTTTGCAATTGATAAAACGGCGAATATTTGCTTTGATATTTTCGTAAGTTTGCTTGTTGGATTATTAGGTAGGTATGCACCTACCTATGTACTTACTATCATTTGTTTCGTACCAGCATTGTACCTACTATGTTAGTTAGGCACAATATACATAAGGTACATTACATATCACAACTCCTACGCTGATAAGTAGGTAATGTACTAGGTAGTATAGGGTAGAGTAGCTTATTTCAAAGCCCCTTTCAAAGAAAAGAGTTCTAATTAAGAAATCTAAAGACCTACTTCTCTGCTAAGAGCTTTATAACACGTTGCCTCCAAGTTCTATAGTCACTTTGATAGAAAGATTGAAATATAGAATGCTAGAAAATTTGGCATTGGGCATTTCATAGCATACTATTTCAATTACCCAAATGACGCGAAGGAAGAAGTGTGTTCTTGCTTCATTGGCATTACAATAATTAAAAAAACGTTTAACAAAAGGAATTAAACAAAAAAAACAAACAAGGAATTATAACAATAACACACAGCACAAACGTCCATCAGCCACAAACGCGAAACATCAAAGTTGAAATGGCAACCAAATACAGTAGAATTCGGTTATAACGACCACTCATGGGAAACAAATTTTCCGTCGTTATAAGCGAATGTCGCTATATCCGAAAGAATAAAACACACTAATTTGTTCCCAAAATTGACAGAATGAATAGTTTCCTTACTTTACATAAACTTTGAAGTATGTACCATAAACAAATAACACTTCAAGAAAAAATAACTAGCACAAGCAAATCTGACTCGAAATTGTATCAAAAAAAATAAACTATGTATCTAAATATGTAAGCCTAACTGTATTATGTCTAGACACTCAACAGAGGAAAAAGGAAAAAAAATGGGAAAATTCTCTAATTTTGTTTTCGGTCGTTATATCCGAATTTCACATGACTAAATTTCATAATAGTCGTTATAACCGAAATGGTCATTATAGGCGAAGTCGTTATAACCGAAAAATATTATTCACTATTTAGTGCGAAACCAAACTTTACCTTTAAGTTTCGTCTCTATAACCGAAATGTCGTTATAACCGAAGTCATTATAAGCGAATTTAACTGTAGTACCTATACTATCAATAGCTGTGCAATGTCTAGTATGAAATTTTTTATAGAATGCTGTTTGTGGTCTCCACGAGCAGTTTTCATAGAATGCTCTAGCTAACTAGAAAATATATGTAGCTCTTAGAGACCCCATTTAAAGATTTGACATGTATCTCCTTAAATATGTCAAAATTATGTACATTATACTTTCTGAGTTAATTAAATGCTCATGTACAGTTAAATTTGCAGCTTCTGTGCCATATTTTTTAGGAGAGATTCCTTAAGGGGCCGGCCGCTGACGACTCCTACTATATTGCATTTTAAATGCTTCACCAACAATTTCGCAACCCTAACCTACACCAATGTGTTATCATTGCAATGAAATATTTTCATTACTTCCTATAATGGACCTATGATCTGCTACATTATGTATGTATGTGCATATGTAGGTACCTACATTATGTATATGCATAGAGTATCTAGATAGACAGGTACATACCTACCTAATTACAACAAATTATACAAATATGTATAGGTATTATCTTACCTACCAACATAATTGCCTTAAACTCTCCGAAAAAAACTTCAATTAGTTAGATACGTAGGAAGCTACATCTACATAAATATGTAGGTATCTACCTACCTACCTTTTATGCACTTTATTGCATCCAACCGACCCACAACACAAGCCTAACAACACGAACTTTTTAAACACCAAATCTGGGCCTTTCTCTTTTTCCCCATACCCTCATTCCCCAACTACAATAACTGTATACTCATAGTACAGCTACTCGGCATCAAATTCCGTACATTCCACTAAACAACGCAAAGGCAAACATATGAATGAATTCCCCATTCTTAATGCATAACAGGTGAATTCACATAAAACAACAACAACAACTAGCAACATCGACAACAAATTAAACGGAAAGAAAAAGCAGAAAAAGGCGGCAAACAACTAGCTAAACGAACGAAAACTTTGTCTGATAACACAAGATTATTATAAATCTCTTTGCGCATTTTCTTTTTCAACTCGTTCAGTTCAATGACTGACTGAGTGACAGAAAATCAGAGTGAGGAACATGACGGCGACGTCGTTGAGTGTTCTATGAAAAATAATCTTGGTGGGTAACTAGGTAGTAGATACATTGGTAGGATCTAATAATTCTCACGATTTATTTTCCCTTTTTTTTTTAAATGTTCTGAAAAATTAAGGGCATTTTTTTATACCTACTCTGAAATTCTTGGTTTTATCACACAGTTTTGATCACTGATTAATGAATTCTGATTGTATTGACTGAATTGGTTTCTTTGATCGAGAAACTACCTACATACCTACCCACTATAGGTCCCACCTAATGTACATATATAAATTTTGATCTCAGTTTTTTCATTATCAAAATCCATTTAGGTAGGTATCCTACCTCATTAAGTGTATTGGTATTTTTACTCGTTTTTTGGATTTGTGGCGCGCATTCAAATTGCATATTCAAACAGGCTTGTTATTTTTCAGTTATACAAAAACAAAATGAACGCGTTGTTCGGTATTTTTCTTTCCTCTGGAATTTCTTTAAAATTCTAAGAAAAACACCACATGTTATTGAGCTACTACACACATTGTCACATATACACAAATTACAAACACACTGAACATTTTGAAAAACGCATAAAACAGACGAAAGACAACTACCTACCTACGAGCTGCTGCGCGACAGACAAACAAACACTTGTGCAGGCTTGTCGTCCATTTCCTGTTTGTTCATTCTTTTTGGAAGTGTTTCTCTTCAACTAAAAAAAAATATGATACCATAACTACGTATGTATGGATGTCTATGCCGATTCCCATGCATATTTATGTACACGTACATATATATATTTTTCATTATAAATATCAAAATGAACTAATGCCCGAGAATTAGGGGAGACATTAAAAAATAACAGACAACAGACAACAGACAAGCAAAAAAAACTACCAGGCAGGAGATGATCAAAGAAACTCAAAATCGTATTAGAAAACGATGCTGTGCGCGCAACGTTGGCTGGTAATGTCCCTGAAATAATTTTTTTTTGTTTGATGTAGTAGTAGATGCCTTGCCTTACCTTACGAAAGTTCAGGGCTGTCGCAGTATGTTAAAATTAAATTATGTTTAAATTTACATTAGACTTTGGGTGATACCTATTCTTTGAGGGTGATACCTATTTTTTTTAGACATAATGTACGTGTAAATGATCATACTATAAATCTTCTTGAGAAATTTAAACTAAATACTAATATTCGTCGTCTTAGGTTTAAACTACTCTTTAATATCCCCTTTTACCGTACTGAATATGGCCAAACTGAACCTATTACAAGAATGCTTCCGAAAGCTAATAATTCTTCCATTTTAATTTTAACGTTTCTTAATGCTCTTCAATCATAATCTTTGCCTCATATTTATTAAATTTTTTTACCTAATTTTTAAGATCTAATTGTCTCAAGGTACATAGGTAGTTATAGTTCTACATTTGCTAGTAGGTAATGGCCTTTTCGATTGGCCGTCCAGAACTGTTCTGACCTCCACAAAATACAGTTGTTACTCTAAACAGAACAGAAAACGATTCTGTATTTCAATTCAGAATCGAAAACAGAACACATCAAAATGTCAAAATCATCGCGTTTAATTGTTTTGTGTAATTTCGATGTGTTTATTGAATTTAAACTACTCTTCTGGTAAAATAACATAAAAAAAGCAAGTTAATTATTTATTGATACAAGAAAATGTGTGTCTAAATTGAAATCAAGTGTTTCGGAAATTTATTTTAGCCAATGTGATTTTTTTAAATTTAATTTTCACAAACACAGTGATATGTACATACACACAATTATGGGAGGAACATGTTCCGGACGGCCAATCGAAAAGGCCATAAGCTTCAAATAATATAGCGTTGGTCTTTGGCGCAGCACAACATTTATTTTCAGTCTGTCGTCTTGTCATAAATTTATGGTATGATTGCAGTTAACTTTTTATTAAAGGAGTATGCCAACACACCAAAGGAACTTCGTGGAATATGAAATAGAAAAATGTTCAGGTTAACAGGTACCTATCTATTCATATCTTCAAGTTTCTAAAATATTTATTTATTTACATTTGACGTTTCACATGAACAATCACATCAACATTCAGACTCCCAAAAATTGTTCAGTTGGGATACCGAAATGGAGAGAGATTCCGGATTGCCAAATAAAACGCCATAAATCTGGCGCTTTAACATTTGAAAAAACGCCAAAAACATATTTGCTTATGGCCTTTTCGATTGGTAATCATTATCTGCCCATCAGCGAATATTTAACACTTTAGGGCGAACGACTGTTATAAAACTGTTGTAAATTTCTCTAGACTCGGCCTTGAAAATAGGCTTTTAATTTTAAATGAAACTGCGATCTTATCATTCACTCTGAAAGTATGGCTTGTTAATTTTGAGCTTAGCTTCGTATTTTGTGTCTTGGAATTTATTAATCTCATTCAATTTGGTTAGGGTCGGGAACTTATGGAATAAAAGCCATATTGGCGGAAGATATTCGAGGTGGACCCACATTGTATGCCATGTCGACGATGCACTTGTGATGTATGTTGTGTATACCTACTAAGATTTAGATTTATCATTTTACCGTTAATGACCGGCTTCTGGTTCACAATTTGTTCGGTAGTGCGCTTTTCCCTGGCAGCGAGCTTAGATGACCTTACATATTTTGATTCGATCCCACCGTGCGTTGCGTAGCTTTCGTCCCCAAAGCGATTTATGGTTCCTTGAATTCCGCCCACACCCTTGCTCTTAATGGGCCTATCCAATAATGAAATTTAGTTATTACTTAAATTGTGGGTGGCCGTGGCGCGATATTTGTGTGCTCGCCTGTCAACCTCGTGGTCGCAGGTTCGATTCTTGCCGTTGTCTATGTCTTATTTTCCATTGAAAACTAATTCTAAAATTGTCCTAAAATGAGTTATTGGTTTACTACTTATTCATGCTGTTCAGGCATAACACTAACAGTATGTGATTAAGTAAACTGTAGGCCTCACTGAACGCAGGAGTTATGTTCCGTAAAAAAAGCCGTGTTAAACGAAAACGTGTTAAACGATACAAGAAACTAGTGCAAAAAAGCGGTTTACGTTTCATGATTTCAATTTTAACAAAAGAATATCGCAGGTCTTTATCACTGCTTTAATAATCCATACGTGGCCGTTTTGGCAATTGCATAAATGTTGCCAATTTTTCCTATTTCAGTTCATTCACATTTAAAAAATACAGTACGCATGAATATGAATAACTTTCTTGCATTTGAAAACAAATATGCAATATCTCTACAAACAAAATATGTACACATGTAACATAGGGATAACAAAAATGTTTTATTTCCGATACCGTGTTAGAACGAGGCTTTTAAACGATTTAATCGAAAATTGTGAAACGTGTTAGAACGAGGCCGTGTTAAAACAGGTACGCGTTAAGGCCTACCTGTATACCCATAAAATATGAACGTAATAAATCAGAACATCGCGCCACACATCTTTCCTATCCTTCTTTCTCACGCCCGCGGTGTGTTTTAAGCATATAAAGGGTAATCATCATAATCCATTGCGTGTGAATTATACAAAAAAAAATATTGCAGAGAAATTAACCAATTTTAAATAATTAACCATAGGTACATTATATTCTCAATTTTTTGGAGCCCAATTCGATATATAATACCTTTATTTACAGTCCACGTAAATATAACCAACAGAGTAACAAAATTTTATTATTAGTAGAGTCAATGTCGTGCCCTTCAGAAATTAGAGAATCTCCTCTTTTGATGTATTTATTTTTGACAAATAGAGTGATTTGACGTTCAATTGAATGTGTCACCAAGAAATTGTTTTAGTGAATTGCAGAAGAATTATTTGAGAGAATATCGCACTTTCTACTTGGTGATATTAAGGGGCTAGAAAGTAGGTATGTGTAGCAAAAGCGACAGCTCTGATCTGTTTATCACTAGCGACACAATGTTCAAAGGCATCATCCAGCAAACTTATTCGCAACCGACAATCGAAAAACGAAGATCTACCTTGAGCTAGTGCTAGTAGCAAGAGCAAGAGACAGACATGAGACAAGACAGGGAATGAATGGAGCCAACAAACAAAGCGATGAAATAAGGAAGTCTATAAAATATGTGTGGTGGACTTGGTTGTTGAAAATTAATATAAAAAAGGAGATGCGCACAAGAGGGAAGCACCAAGCAAAGCAAATGAGAGATAAACTCAATAAAACACCTAATAACACTCAACATGCACAGGCAAACTTAAATTCTTGTTGGATTTTTATAATCAATGTATATGTGTTATACACTTTTTGTCGCGTTCGTCTCTTTTTTGGTTCAACGCCCTTGGTGTGGTGTGTCGTTCGTTTTCGTTTGTAGTGTTGTATCGTCTTCGTCGCCTGTTAGTGTGGAATCGGTATGGAGAAAAAAGAAAAAAGTTATTTAATGCTGCTACGGTGCGCATTGTTATTTTCCCCTTCGTATTGCGTTTGCGGTTGATGTCGCTGTGTGGATTGTATTTGTGGATTCTAATTAAAATGTTTGTAGTGTAGTGATAGTCGGGAGTTGGGAAGGAGTGAAACAGAAAGAATAACATTTTTTGTCCTACTCTCGAATCAATTGGATTTTTGCTTTTGTTTTGTTGTTTGAATGCCGTGTGGTATATTTCTTCTTTTTTTGGCGGGTGTTTTTTTCGTTTTCATGTTGGGATCTTGGCTCTTGTGGCTGCTCGAACATTGCGCTCTACGTTGTGTGGGTTTTGTCGGTGTTCTCTCTTCTTCGTAGTAGATTGTGTTGTTCGGGTTCGGTTTGTCGGTCGCTCGCTATCTTTATTAGAAATAGTTTTTATTTTTATTTATTTATTCACTAAAAATATCTGTATTTCTTATTTAATAAAAATGCCATGACCGTTGTGGTGCTAAAATATAAAAAAAATCTTCCACGGTTATTGCGTCATTAACATTTTTTTTTCTTAGAATACCTACACAAAAATGTGCTCAATTTGATTAATAAGTGAGTCTGAGTAATAGTTTGAATGTCAGTTGAAATAAAATAAAAAACGAACTAAAATGGAGGAAATTAATATTTAAATAAAATCTTCCCCATATGCGTAGCTACCTACATACAGATTTTAAAAAGGCGTGTAAGCTGTAAGTAACGCAAAAGGCGAAAGGCACGGAAAGAGGACTCAACAAGAAGAGCGAGCGTGCTGAGCAATAGCAGTGGCGGATTGGTGCTGTGGAATTGTAGTGTGGTGTATTTTTTGTTTTAATAGTAAAAAATCCATTCCATTTTACGATATTTTATTTTGTGTGCTCGTTTCTCTATGTACGTATACTACTAGTGTTGGCTTCTTTTCTAAGCAAAAACAAAAAAAAAAAAGCTACCAGCTTCATTCGGATATTTGAGTTGTATTTTCCATCCACATATTACATATCTCTCCATACTACTTGGCTAAAAGAATTTTTCAGGGTTTTTGTTTTTTCGATTGGATTCCCGTATTTTTTTTTTCTCATTTAATTTCTTTTTATTGAAGTTTGCTAGCATTTTTCGCGTCTCTTTTCATTGGAATTTTGTTTTGATTGAAAAATATTTTTCGCTGTTTTTGGAGTTGTTGGATTGTGTGTTGTGATTTGTTATAAGAAAAAGAAGGGGAATCAGAAGTGACGCGCCTGTTTTTACACAGAATTTTCCTTCTCGCCGCACTTGGGACGCTTGTAAAGTTTGTGTGCTATTTTCTAATTAAATTTTACAGTATTCAGTGAAAAAAAAAAATGGAACCTAATTGGTATAATAATTAGACCATTTGTTTTTAATTTCGAATTTTTTTTAATCAAACGGTTTTTCAGTTTTAGGTTCCATGTATTTTGGGTAGTGTGTGAAGAAACATCCGGTATGTCGTCGTCGTTTTACCTAGCTGGGATTTTTTTTTTGTCTACTTTTCTATTATACGACGCAACTCTTTCGGCGCTCTGCTGGTGATTCTGTTCTTGCTGTATAGAAATTTTATGTATAGTTTTTTTCTGCCGTTTCCATTCCTTGCACAGTATAACAGTTTTTTAAATCATTCTCGGTGGTGTGTCTACAATCTACATTCGTGTATAGAGAAAGAGTTCAACAGTTTGGCGTGGTTCTTATAAAACATTGAACTTTATAAAAATAAATGAGTAGTAAAAAAAAAAAAGAAGAAAATGAAATGAAATATAGGCAATAGGTGTATTCCCTACTAACTAAGCTAACAGCGAGGAGGAGATTCTTCGGAATGTCATTATATTTGTTTCCTGTATGTCGTGTCGCCGCGTCGCCTTGGATCTCATATTTGGGGGATGTTTTTGTCGGTAAATGTTTTTTCGCTCTCTAATTCAGTTTTTTCCATTCCCTTTTTTATTTTGAATAAAAAGTAGTACCTACGCCCTTTTTAACTATGTGCACTATGCACTCGTGTTTTTTTATTTTTGTAACCGTAGCTACATACATACATATGTATTGGCTTGTGAAGGGGGAAAAGGTATGTAGAGGAGATACCTAATTTCATTCTTAAAATTAATTTTTTCTCTACTAGTTTTTTGTTTCGTTAATCGTAATTTGTATGTGATGAGTGTAAAAAACAGCCTACGTGATTCAATCGTAATCAACAAAAACGTAAACACGAAATTGTGTGTAGTGTATACGTACATTACTATCTTTTTCCAAGCTCCTGTATACCTGTTGTTGGGGTACCAACCTATGTTGGTAGCTATCTAGTTTATTTTTCTTCTTGTTTTTTTTTTTTTTTTAATTAGATTACATAAATTTTAAGAAGATACCTTCCTACCTAGGTTCGTTGAATAACTTAAATGGATCCAAAAAATGTTCTAAATTTACTTGAGAAATAACATTTTCATAAGATTTTGTGGAATGTGGTTAATTTGAATTTCAACAAAGATTGTGTGAAAAAAGTTTTCACCTTGATTGTTAAATTACATATATTAATTTGGTGTGATTGTGTGTGGAATACATTATTGAGAGTTATTTAAGTAAATTTAACATAAGAAGTTACATTCATATATCTACTACATACAATTATATAAATAGATAATTATTCAACCATGTTAAATTTAAACCGTAGAAGTTGCATAAATGTCAAACTTGTACTCTAGAAATCACGTATATATGTAGGTAACCTACCTGTTTTAAGAATCATCCTCTTTTGGAATGAACAAACATACCTATTCAGATTGAGCTGAGATAAAATATCAACCTAAAGAAACGTATGAATGGCATTCATTTGGTCCAAAAATGTCGGAACTCGATCAATCGAATTTTTCAAGAATACTCCCACATTATTGCAGATGAAACAAAAACAAAAAGATGTTTATACACATTTTTAGTAGTTAATGTATGCATTTCATGCGCGTATATTTTTATGATTGCATACAAGTTATTTTCCTTTTATAATAATACCTACCTACCTAAAAATTGTGTGGAAAAAAAAATAAATTGAATTTAATTGTAATTGAAATAATTTATGTCAAATATTTTTCTAAAAAGAGTAGGTATCTAGTTACCCGGAATATTATAAAAACGCAAGTTGATTTAGTTTCAAGTTTTCATATTGAGTTTGGACAATGTTGAGATGTCTATTACGACGGTTATTAGCCAAGTTTTTTGCAACATCCATAACAGCGATTGCACGCCACAACTCTATAAACAAACTTTCACAATTGTGAACAAAATTGTAAATTTTTTGCTGAAAAATATTAAACCGGTTAAAATTAAAATTATATATATGACACAAAGTTAAAATTATAAAAGTACTACATAATCTAATGATATGAACACTAACAAAGCCTTTTTACTTAATGAATTAAAAAGAGTTGTACGTATCTACAATTATGTAAAGTCGAACTTCGATAACTTGAACCATCACTTGCAAAAAAAATAATTCGAGTTATCAAGACTTCGAGTTTTTAAGTAAAACACAAAATTAATATTAAATTCATATTATTTATTTGCGAATAAACAACGGTTGTTGTAATTATTTAAAATATTCTGCTATACTGCACTGACGAGTGGATTGCCGGAATGCTATACTTAATAGCCAGATCATTCTTTATTGACCCCCTCTCCACCTCTTTTATTAATTTAAATTTATCTTTAAATGATAATTGCGCAAAATTTTAAACAGCCTGATGTTTAGGGCTTAGCATTATACTACTTAACAGTTTGCTAATACTAAAGCACTTTACTAATATTTTCCTAATTTTAAACACTAACTAGCACCATACTAAATCTATTTTCTTACTAAACTAGAACTAAACACGCCTAAAATAATGCAAAAAGTAGGCGAACATAACTTTTTGACGTTTGTAAATGTCAAATTGGTAATGTTAAGAAAATAGTACGATACTAAACTGGTATACAAATTTACAAAATCCTCTTTTTTTTTTTTAGCCTAGTATCATACTAAAAATGATTTAACATATTACTAAATCGACTGAAATTTTGCGCCAATGTTTTTAAAGTTGGCCTTAGCGATATATCCATGTTAACTTTACTTATAATAAAAACTACACACTGCATTGTTAATATCTACGTCAGTTCCTTTACACTTTTTATTTCATCTATTCTAAATTTTCAGAAGACGCCTACTATTTTTTTAATAAGACTTTAAATTCGTATTATAATACAAATACCAACCTAATAATGTGTTTTCTAACACCGGAACATGACAGCTTTTACTACACTTAAAGGAATCACAATTTTCAATATAAACATCAATATAAGGTCATAGAACATACAAACACAGTGCCCACAAACGCAATACATTATGAAATGAACTGTAAAAATCCACAGAATTCGGGAATTCCCCTAAAAATCAACTTATCGAAGCTAACCCCAAATAATATCTTCGAGTTATCGATACATTAGCGTTATAGAAGTTCGAGTTATCAAACAAAAATTACATGTAAAATTCAGGTCTAACGCTTTTGCCAACCAATTTCATTCGAGTTATCAAATATTCGACTTATCGAAGTTCGACTGTATTTATAAAAATAAATTGAATCTAAAAAAAAGTTGAGTCGCAAATCTCACAAAGCCTGATGCAATTGGTGTGTTTGGTAACGTGAAAATTTCCTACTAATTTGTTCAAATTTTTACCTTTTGCTGTCAAAGCCAAGTTTGGGAAACTTTGTGAAAATTTCATAATGAATTACAATAGTATGCCTCTGTTTTTATTAATTGGGGTTTAGGTTTTGACAGCAAAATATGAAAATTTGTACGAATTCATACGAATTTTCACGTTACTAAACACACCTATATAAGTAACGAATAGTTATTAAAAAATACTAACAAATTAATTCTATAATGTTTGAATCCTCATTTTTTATATAAAATCTATTATCCGGGATTTATGGCAATATTTCTTAAACAAACACTAACCGCAATTTTATAATAAATTCTCTTAAGTTTAAATTTTAGTTTTAGTTTCACTATCTAATTTCAGAGATTTTTTTTTTTAATTCGAGTTCTCTTTACATCCCTGAAGTATTATGTGGTGAGAACCAAGAAACGCATAAAATTTAAGTTTTTATGCGTGACATTCTCGCCTTCACATAATAATTCCCTTTATGTTTTAACTCGTACAAAAGTAGGTACAGCTCTTGTCTCAAATTTTAAAAAAGTTATTTAAAAAAATGGCCTAATTCGAAAATCGAACCACAATTATACGGATAGGTTGACGCTGTTGTATCTAATGTAAGAACACAGCTGATGAGAAAACATGGTGCCAAAAAAAATTATTCAAAATTCAAAAAATTCAAGAGCGCGTGGATAAAGTGCTTGATTGCTAACTTAGACGCGTGGTTTCGATCCCCACCCTAGGCGCATTCTTTTCTATACCTCCAATTTTAATTGGATGCCGCCCATGGGTTAAAATGAGATCAATACCTGGTTCTCAAATCCGCTGTGCAAAACTAATGCCGTGCAATTCAGGTTGCATTTAAAAGACCTTAGGTCTTACAGGCATATAGTTAAAAATAAAAAATAAAAAAAAGCTTTCCGAAAAACTTTTTTTTTGATACCTGGACACATCATTTTATTGAGAGATTATTTTTTTATCAACAAATCAATCAACCAAAAAACGAAGGAACCGTTTTCAGTATATTTTACCTTTTATTTTTAATACGTAAGAAAATTAATAGAAAATCTCCGATAACCGGACGCGAAGTTCTAATAAGCGTTTGGTTCCCTTTTCTGGTGGCGTTCCATTATTGCACATGTCATTTCATTTCCTTCTGCTATTAATTATTACAGTCATTTGCTTTCTTATTCTTTCCCTTAACCTTAGAGTTCTCATAACCGGACAAAAATTGGGCGACCATGAGTGTCCGCTTATTAGAGCTTTCAATGTACATACTTTTGTATCCCATGAGAAATGTCAAACCTATACAAATTTAACCTACCCGATTTTAGTTGTTCAGGAACTTGAAAGGATACTATCCTATTTTAGATAGATTCGTAACGACATTTGAACGCATCTAATTCCCAATAACTAGCTATCCGACGTTTGTGAGTTTTGTTTTGATACATAGTTTAGTAGGTATCCGAAAGAATTTGTCTGGAGTGAACGTGGTCAATGATACTTGAAATTTAATGAGCCAAAAACTGCCAGTTATTGTGTATGAGTGCTTAAAAGCTTGTTTAATTTTAAAAGGCCGGGAAAAACCAAAAAATCCCATTTTAAGTTATTCGTAAAATCGGCCATAAGAAAAAATTGTAACAAATTTACACATACCTATGTATATATAACTTAAGATTTTGCGTTATCAAGTTGTTTTTTTTTTAGTTCTGTCGATTAGAACCGTAAAATTAATAAAATGACATTAAAAATGTCAAAATGTACATACGTATTTGCCCGACTTAATTAAAAGTACATATGTAAACATGTATGTATCTTCTGTATTTTCATATAAATTTATGAATGGTTGCAAATTTTCATTCCCTGCGAAAAGAATAACTTCTGCTACACAAGACGTAGGTATTCCACAAACCGGGGAATAATTCGTTCGAATTTAATCCAAGCACTAAGTTTCCTTAAGGTAAAATTTAAGTTTTATGACAATTCACAACTGTCATGTGCAAGAGCACAATAATTGCCTGGAAGTTAAGTTGAATTAAGACAACTGAGTTAAAGCTGATTTTGCTGCCAATGAATTTAGTCGCGCGACTTAGTTTGCTTTTGTATATCTATTAATATTCTTACACCATGTTTTCTTCAAGTTTGATAATGTGTTCGTACATAGATTAATATTTAACTAAAACAAAATCCGGTTCGGCTGACAAATTAGTTACCAACCTTAAAAAAAGAAACTTTTTATTCCCTAATCCAAATTGCTTCTGTTCAGATCTAATCGAAGGTTTTTTATTTTTCTCTCCATCATTGTTTGCAAAAATGTTTTGCACAAATATTTTATCATTTTATCAGCTTTAAGTTCCCAATATGAAGCATTTCGTTATCCCGCAATCTGATTAAACAAAATATGCGCAATTGTTCTCACAAAATGACCCCGAACGCATTTTTTGAGTTATCTTTTCAGACTCTTTAGATTTCGTTGGCACCAAAATTTAAAGGCGCCAATAAAGCGATAAGGCTTTTGACCGTAAATGTCACATTTCATTCAGAGGAAAACAAAATTGAGAAAAGTATCGGAAGACTGCTCTTTTTTTACCTTGATCATTTTATTTTTGTTCATTGCACTTTTGAATTTATTGTTGTTCACGGTATTTATTATAAATATTATTGAAGAAAAAATTAAAATCATACGACAAGCATGAATGGGAAAATACCATAACATCTCTCAATCAATATTTTGTGAATTTTGTTTTCTTATTAAATCAACATTGTGATAGATAAAGAAGAACCTCAATGAAACCAACACAGAAAATTAATTCATAATTTATTTAATATAGTTATTTGCATACATATTCGTATGTATTTTTGGTTTCTCTGTCGTGTGTGGTGTTTCTGTCGTGAACCGAATGTGAGGGATTATCTTATTTCATTTTTAACTTCGTGATAATAGTCTTTTTTTTTTTTTTGTAATAATCGTATATGTTTGAACTTGTATTGTGCTTTAGTAAGTCGTTGGCGAATTAACATTGCTCTCATTTTTAAGGCACTATTGAGTGTTTCATGTTTTTTTTTTGTTCATTACAAATTATAAAAATTTGGAAAATTATGAATATTTCAACTGAAAATTGTCACATTCTTCAGAGTGGCTGCGACATGGTATAATTTGTATTTGAAACGCATATCACAGCCAGCTTTGAGGAGCGAGACGATTTTTCTTTAATCAACTTAAAATAATTATCAAAATATTTAAGATACTCAACAGGTCCCATCCTATTTTTTATTTTTCCAACGAACATAATTTTAAATTGGTTGTCAAAGCCTCACAAAGTGACTGTGAAATGGTTATTGTTAGAACACATATCACAGCCAGCTTTGATGAGCTTGGTTGATCAAATTATTCAGCTACATAATTATAAATGTTAATTTATAAATTTTAATTGTAAATTATTTTGTTTTATTAAATCAGAATCTATTTTTTTTTTCTAAAGCAATGTTGCTTATCTAAGCCTCATCAAGTGGTTGTGATATGGATATCTAACGCATATCACAGCCAGCTTTGATGAGCTAGGATAACCAATGGAAAACAACTATTTAACTGAATTTTATCCATAATATTGTAAATATTTTAACTTTTTTTTTTTATAAGTATTTTATATTCTATATAATAAGATCATCTTTGCTGTGTAGAACATTTTTGTTCTTTCTTATATTTCTTGTTTCTTTTATAGAGGGTGCTTGGTATCAAAGGATGACGGATCTTTTTTGTGCGTATAGTTGCCGTTGATTATTTTTTATCTTAATCTTATTAAATTGTTTATTTAGCCATTGTTGAGAGATTTGTTAAAGATAGATAAAATTGTATGTTTTTAAGAAAAATAAAGTTGAAGTTTTGCATCAAATTTATATTATATTTTAACTTCATACATTCAAACAATTATTTCCATTCGAAAGATAAATAACTCCAAAGTTGTTTCTGATTATAATTGACTTCCGAATAAATGTTTCAACAACAAGTTCAGTACATAATTTTCGTTTCTGATTCATAAACCTAGTTATTTGTTTATTATTTAATTTTTTATCATGGATGTGGTGGATTCAAAAACATTATGTTTCACACATGTTTTGTATTTCGTGTTTTGTGAATTAGAGGAGCGAAAGTGAATTTTGGGGCCCTATTCCTGAACAACAGTTGAACGAGTTTCATGTGAAATCGAGACATTTCACAAGAAATATATTCAGTAATAATGTCAAATGCCACTCGAGTGAAAAATGCATATTCCTGAACAGTAAAGAGACAAATCATTCATGTTTACAAAGCAATCGAGTGCAGACATGGATCCCAAATGTAAGTACAAACAAGCAAAAAAATTAAAGTAAAATAGTAACAAATATTCATAATGGATTATGAAATTTTAAATATTATAGATTAAAAGTTACAACTGCTAGCCAGTATAATATTTGGTGGATTATCTTACAAGACATTCTCACCTTGCAAGGGGGAAGAATAAAAACAAATGAATCAAGTAAATACACAAAAAAAAAAAAACTTAAATTTACCCTGAACAGTCGTACAAATCTAAAAAAACAATTAATTTATGTTTTGCTTTTATTTCATAATTTATTCTTACACATTGCTAGGAAGTTCTAAGGGATTTGTTTCATCTCTTATTTTCTTCAAAATGCTAGTCCTGTCTTCGTCAACACCATTATCTTCATCACCAGCAGAGTTATAAAATAACTACCTAACGGGTGATTTTTTTGCTACTTGGTTTTTGACGTTTATATTTTTGACAGATCACACATGACAAATTCCACGAACATTTGACATTTCGATTCAGTATTGTTTGCCATTTCATCATGAATAGACTTACGCCTGAACAACGTTTGCAAATTATTGAAATTTATTGTCAAAATTCGTGCTCTGTGAAAAATGTGTTTCGCAAGCTACGTCCGTTTCAGCGACGAGGCTCATTTTTGGCTAAATGGATACGTGAATAAGCAGAATTGCCGTATTTGGAGTGAAGAGCAGCCAGAGGCAATTCAGCAGCTACCAATGCATCCCGAAAAATGCACTGCTTGGTGCGGTTTATGGGCAGGCGGCATCATTGGGCCGTACTTCTTCAAGGACGATGAAGGCCGCAGGGTTACGGTCAATGGAGAAAGGTACCGTTCGATGATAACAGATTTTTTTTTGCCGAAAATGCAAGAATTGAACTCGGTCGACATGTGGTTCCAACAGGACGGTGCCACATGCCACACTGCACGCGAAACCATGCATCAATTGAGAGGCGAATTTGGTGAGCAGTCAATTGGCCACCAAGATCATGTGATTTGACCCCGTTAGACTATTTTTTGTGGGGCTATATTAAGTCTATTGTCTATGGGGACAAGCCAAACACGATTGCTGCCTTGGAAGCCAACATTGAACGCGTCATTGGTGAGATTCCGGCCGAAATGTGTGAAAAAGTTTGCCAAAATTGGACCTTCAGAATGGCCCACCTGAAGGGTAGCCGCGGGCAACATTTAAGTGAAATTTCCAAATAAAAATTTCATTCACTTTTTACAAGTTTCTGTGTTTTTTTGAATTTTCAAAAACCAAGCTCTTAAAAAATCACCGTTTACTTATCATTTTTAATTTTTGTAATCTAGTTTTTTAATTTTTTTTAATCGCTTTAAATTGAAATAAATTTTCTGCAAATATTCACATCTATTGCGATTGTCAATTGCAAATTGAAAGTTTATAAATACTGAAACTAATACCGGTTTTGATAATTGATAATGATGCAGACTGGTGAGACCTACAAGAAAATCGATAATAAATAATGAATAGTTGTGCAGTTTGTTAATAACCTGAGGTCTTAAAACCAAATTTCAGTATTTATCAATGATCAAATTGATAATTGACAATCGCAATAGGGCCCATTGTTTTTCAAAATGTAAATATTTTTCTGTGAAACGTCAAGTCAACGTTTAGCGAAGTTATCTACAATTGAAAGGATGCGTTCAGGCATTTTAAGTCATGCCATGTTTTTGACTCTCACTAGAGTTGTGGAATACCTAATGCCGCTCGACTCGACTGTGAGCTCTCGAGTGACACCTTACTCGACTCGTATTCAGGAATAGGACACCTCTGATGTTCTGCATTTAACAAAAAATTACTTGTGAAAAGTTTATTCCGAAAATGAATATTTGTGAATAATTGTGAATTGATGTTTCGAACATGTCTGTGTTCTACACACACCGTTTCTATGTGAATTATATTGACATTCTTTTATCCTGTGAAACTTTAAAGTTGTACGCTAATTTGCAAAATTGTAATTTAAATTTTGAAGGATCATGATTTTTTTAAATAAACTTGTAGAAAATTTATTGAAGTTCATTTAGATTTAGCAAAAAAGGCTTCACTAATGTTGATAAATCGATTACGGAGGAACATCACACAACTTGTTTAAACATTGAGGAGCCTCAAAAATTAAGGATACACGGGTGGAATCGGATAGCGCGATAGTTGATTATCACTATCACTTTGCTGATTGTCGTTTTTGATTATCGACTGTTATTTGCTGTTTGTAAACCGACCGCCAAAAATGTATGGTTTACTGGCATCATTCACAAATTCTTTTCAAGAACGAAATGTCATTTGTTCTATTGTTCATTTGTGTCAAGTTCAACTTACAATAATTGTTGATTTCTTTGTGGTCTTCAGTTGTTAATAATGAGAATAAAACAGGTACCTCCAGGAATTTCGCGGAGAAAAAATTAATCGTAAGTGAACATAGCACTAACTGCATTGATTATTATCATTACAAATTTATTACATTGTAAATAAATTACAAAGGAATACATACATTATAAGCACTAGCTACCAGGACTAAATGCTAACTATGATGTTTTATTTTTAAGAAAAGATAATTAAACTTAATAAATGTTATTCTAAATATGTATATATACATAGTTAATTAAATGAGTTTATAAATATTTAATTCTTTAAAAATTGATGCAATTAAATTAATATTTTTTAAAGATGATAAAAGATACGGCGAGATGATGGGATCATTTTTGTTGCATTGCAATCGGAAAGTGGGTGTTGGATCGTCTGATATTTTTTTAATAACTGCGGCAATAATTGTAGCTGCAGTGCTTGACCCATCCGAACAGCCCAGGCGTCAACAGCAAGTTTGAGAATTGGTGGAAATTTCGTTGATCTTATCTCAGACGCTAAATCGAGAAACCGCAAAACGTTTATAAATGTTTCTTTTTTCAGAAATCTAAAATATGTTTAATAAGAAATAAGTATTGTTTTCAAGGATAACCATAACCATAAATATATTCGTACATTGGTTTGACTAGTTCTAAAATATTTGCTTTATTTCTTAGATCTGTTATTATAGTTATTTTCACTCCTCTCTCCTTGCGTTTTGAAAAATTATTGCAGTTCACTAAACTATTTTGTTTCTTTTTTATTTTAATTCTTAAAAAAATCGCTCAATTAAAAACTAACCATACAAATCTTTTAACAAAAATGGCAGTTAAGTATGAAAACGACAGCTAAATAGCTATCAGTTAAAATCAACGCGTATATGGCGAATCGTTTTAGGGGGCGATTGATATTACTGTTTTCGCTTTCGTCAATTATCTGGAAATCTTGGAAGTAGCATTTACGATTCGCTTCGAATTCGTTATTTGATCAAAACCAAGCGAGTCGAAAATGATATATCGAATTGAAAGCGATTCGGTTCGTATTCCCTAATCAGCCCACAGATTCCACCCCAGGTGTTCGAAAGAAAGAGAATCCAATGTTTGTTTTCTGATTTTGGCATATTGAATATGAATTCGAAATGAATTGAAAGAAATTGAATTCAAATCGTATTGTAGAACACGTTATTTCAGTGACACTCGATATTTTTAGGAATTTTGGATTAGCTCGCGCATGGAAACTCGTAACCAATATCTCACTTGCACTCAAAACACCATGTGATGTTATTTGGAGGGTTTGTTCACAATAGTTGTGCACCTCAACAACAACAAAAAAAAATGGGATATAACCGTCTATATTTTTACAGCAGTTTCCCGGTGACGAAGTTCAACGTATTTTTAAGCGAAACCTCCAGGGTGAGTAAAGTATTTCGGATAACCCGAAATTCGTTATAAGGGGCTATTCACATGTGAGTGACTAACGACCGACAAATAATCGTATAAATGCGATTTAAAACAATTTTCAAAACTAAACTAACAAAATTTTAGAAATATAATTTATCTTAAATGCCAAAACAAGAAATTTGAAAAAACAATATTATTGGTCGTTGCGAATTGCATCTGATTATAACGAATTATTTTATTTCAACCAATAAATTGAACGAAATGTCAAAATGGACGAATATTCATGTGTATATAACTTTATTATTAAATAACTGCGAAAGCTTAAAAAGTTATACGAAATTATTTAATTTATATATATTATTTATGTACAAGTATTTTTATTTGTCGCTTAGATCAATCCAATACGAAATAAATCTTCAAAAGGCGAACATTTTCTTTCGTTGCCAGTGCGTCAAAAATATTCAAATTAAATTCAGTTTTACAAAGAAAATTAAAGTTGATGGCCGACATTTTTTTTTGTGACTTTCTAAGAGGGTTACTTCGAAAATTGAAAGATGCTGATCTGAAAGCATTTTGGTTAATTTTGGACAACGCAAGCATCCATAATAGACAGGAAGTCCGCGATCTGGTCGGTCAGAAAAGCTACACTATACTTTCTGCCACCGTATTCCTCAATGCTGATACCAATCGAAGAATTATTCTTTAAGATCAAGTACCTTGCAAAAAATATGATGTTAACAGATCGTACAAGTTTATTGACTGTTGCAACTGTAACTTCTACAAACTGTTATAACTATTAATTGAATATGAATGTAAAGCTACCAGCTGCTGCTGCACGAGAACAATTGTAGACTAGCACTAGTATACTGTTATTTGTTTCAATGTTGTACTATTTAAATTATTGAATTTATCTAAGTACACTGGCGCAAAATTTTAAACGATTTAGTAATATATGTTAAATCATTTTTAGTATGATACTGGTTAAAAAGATGATTTAGCTAATTTTAATCTTATTAACATTTTACTAAAGTTAAAATCACCGAATGGCTACTTTAAATTTTTATTATCGTACTAAATCTACATGTCATTCTGATAGTATATCGGCTTTGCACGAGGAGGCCAGGTTCGAGTACTGCTGGTGTCATTTTTCTATCAACATATAATAAATTTACGACGCATAAACACAATAATTGTGTTCATCAAAATTCAAACCCTACAAATGCTTTGCTATCTGTTTATTAGCATTTTACTAGTTAACAAAAGGTTTAAAATTTATGAAAAGTTGTAGACTATTATGTATATAGTAAATTGCTAACTTCGTTTTAAGGCCTTAATAATAGGTTGTTTAAAATTTTGCGCCACTGTTTTTATGTCCATACTATGTAATTGTACAATTCTTTGAATTGGATGGAATGAAATTTTATTTTTTTTACGTTCATGACATGGTTTGATGTTTTCTTCATATAATAAACTATTTGATTTCCAAAAACGTGAATTTAATTTTCAAAAAGGTGAATTTAAGGTGAAATTACTACTGCTTATGAAAATTAATACAATTTTATTGGCCAGTTTGAGATAAAAAAATAAGCAGACATTTGTAGAAAAAATTAGATGACAATGGGCTCTATTATGGTTTATTAAATATCAATACGATATTTGATAGCTATCAGCGAAATTAATGAATCGGTATTATGGTTGTTAAGTATCAACATTTTTGATAAACTGTGAATTTGCTTCGGAATTGTGATCTATTTTGAATTATCCATTGATTACTTTGTATTACTGTAGTCAACAATATTGTTATCTATACAATTTTCAATCAGTCAGAAATTTGCTGCCGATAAATTAACATTCTAAGTTTTTTTGCAACATTTTTTAAATTAAAATATAACGAAATGTCATTGGTTGAACTATTTTTTGGTGAAAATGATTCTGAGGAAGAAAATCGGTATGAACAAGCTTTTATACGAAGAATACGCGATGGTTCAAACCCATTAGACTTATAAGAAGAGATGTATTTTTTTAAAAGTTTAAATGACTTTATTATTTAATTGTATAGAACATTTACTAGCTTATATAGTTTCATAAGTCGTATTGGTTTGGCTTATGGCCGTCTACCAGACTGACATTTTCGATATCAAATATTTTTCATATTTACTTTACTTTACTTTAGATGGCGCTTACAATCCAGGATGGATCACGCTTTACTACTTAAATGCTTTCTAATCCCGAAGAAACAGCGATTTGCAAGTGTGATTCTTGGTTTGATCTCCGCGCTGATATTGTTGTGCGATGTAAAAGTGGATCCCAGGTAAAAAGTTTCTGACTACTTCGAAGTTATAACCGCCAATCGTGACGTTTTGTCCCAGTCGATGGTGTTGGACTTCTCTTCTCGATGACAGCATATACTTTTTTCATATTGCAAGATTAAAAATAGCAATACAAAATTACATTACATTACATTACATATTATACTACTCCGTAGATAAATCTACGAAGTAGAGACACTGAAGCACTGGCAACGAGACCATTGGCTTTAAACATCACATACATTAATACAACAAAGAGAGACGGAGAAAGGAAGAACACACAACAGAAGAAACACATGTCAACAGCACGTGGTTTGTTTCCTACGGTCACCCATCTTAGTACTTAACCACGCGCAACGATGCTTGATTTCGCTGATCTATGGTAAGCGATGCTTTCATCGGAGCCAATGCCGTTGACTACAAAATTAAATTAGTAAAAATGTTTGCTCAATCTTTAAAACGCTTCTTCGATAATAAGTTTTCTATATTTAAGTGCAGCAACAGAATAGTAATAAAGTGAATCTTTTCTTTTGGAATTTTCTCCATTTAGTAAGCTGAGGAATTCAATTTTATCGAGGCTGCGTTTATTGAAGTATATAATTCGGAATTCTTTTAAGATTGGACAAACTGCAAGAAAATAAAAGGTGTCCTCACGAGCATTCATATTGCAGCGACTGCATATTTGTGGCAGATCGGGTCGATGGTGCATATAATTGAAGTTGGTCAATTCTCCTCGTGCTTTAAAAATAGTGGTTATTTTATTCAGTGGATTGCTATTTAGCAGGTACGGTCTATTCTGTAAACTGAAATTCAATCGGCTATAGTGGGTCCTAAACACTGATGACCTAGCGTCAGATTCGTATCTTATATACAATATTTTTCCATATTTTTCTATAATCATGTTTAATTTTAATTGTAGCAGGGCAGGTTGTTCATTCCGAGCTATTTCAAGCTCGATACCGCATATTGCAGCAAGGCTCTTCCACTCTTAGCATAAGCATAGATCCTTTCGCCTGAATTACCGTATTTAGGACAATTTTGGAATCCTGTCCGCTATATTCATAACTTTGACAGCGTAGTTAAAATGCATATGAAGAGTATCCAGTATCATAGGAGGAGTTCCTAAATCTAAATATTCTTTTAATGAAATATCGAAGAAATTTTTCTCTGCTTCGAAAGAAGAATATCCCCAGACTTGAGCTCCATACAGAAGAATTGATACTGCTGTAGCGTGGAATATCTCTTGCTTTGCACTATATTTAGTTTTAATACACCGCTCCCATATCGAAGAGATTGCTCGTTTTGCCTCGAGATGTTTATTTATATTCAGATTCGATGTCATTAAAACTCCTTAGTATTTGTGCTCCAGTACTATTTCAATATTCTCACCGTTGTATGTCCACTTTTCGTTCTGCGCATGCCTACCACCTCTGCCTCTAAACACCATCAGTTTAGATCTTTCCAGGTTCACTATCAAGTTCCATCTTTTGCAATATTGTTCAAGTCTGTTTACCATAATTTGCATTTTATCAACCGTATCAGATAGAAAGACTATATAGTCAGCATACATGAGAGCAGGTATCGTTACTCCTCCCAAAGTAATTCCACCTGTTGCTTCATCTGTAATGTCGTTTATGAATATGGTAAACAGCAGTGCCCTCAAAATACAACCTTGTTTGAGGCCCATTGTTGTTACAAATTCATCGGATATGGTATCTTCGTCCAAACGTATGCTACGTTTTTATCGTATAGTGGTCTTAAAACTTTAATAATTTTGTTTGATACTCGTACGCCTATCACACTTAGCTGGTAGAAAAGAGCTTCAATGTCAATTGAGTCGAAAGCTGCACGAAAGTCGACAAAGAAAGCGTATAATTTCTTCTCTTTCTTTCTGTAGTAATCGGCAATGTTTATAAGGGCAAATAGTTGGTCAGTAGTTGAATATTTTTTTTTCCTGAACCCGGCCTGGAATTCGGATAGAATGTTGCCATTTTCTACCCATTTGGACAGCCTGGAGTGCATAAGCTCGGCAAACAATTTACCACAGGTATTCAAAAATGAGATGCCTCTATAGTTCGACGGGTTCTCGTAGTCTCCTTTTTTATGGATTGGGATAATAATCGATTTTTTAAAGGCCTCGGGAACCCAGCAATTTTCAAATATTCGATTGAACTCATTTGCGAGTAAGGTAATAAACTCATTTGTGGCATGCTTGTAGAATTTGGAAGGGATACGGTCATCTCCAGGTGCCTTGTTCGCTTTGGAGTCCATGATTACTTGTCTCACTTCCCGTATTGAAAATGGGGCATCTAACAACTCATTTAAAATTAGTGGTTCGGCGTATTGTACCAAAGGCGCGTTTGTTGTGATATTAAGGAGTCTGCTAAAATGGTCCTTTAGATTTGATGCCTGCAACCCTGAGGCAAGGAAATTTTTCTTTCCATTTACATGTGTGACAGCTTTCCAAAACTGACCAGAACTGCGTGTGTTGTTGATCTTTTCTACATTCGATCTATCGTAAGCTGCTTTTTTATTACTACACATCCGCTTTAAATTGTTATTCGCTTCAGCATATAGTTTTTTTTAATATTTGAACGTTGTGAAACCTTAGGAGCTTTAAGAACTTAAACGATAGGTCTATAGCTTTTAAGCACTCAATATCAAACCATTTTTGTTTGCAAATTAGTTGAATTTTACGCGGTCTGCTTTTTGGGTAAGCTTTTTTTATAGCTTCTGTGAGAGAACTTATGTTAATGGGTACACAAGAATTTGCAAGTTTTTTAGAAGAAGAGATGTATGTAGTCGGTGTTTATCACGTCACTACATGTTTAATGTTGTTTGGTTTAAGATTATTATTAAAACCGACTTTAAATGTTTTATAAAATGTATCAGTTAAAAGCATTCTTATATCGAGATAGAAAAGCTTTGCTCTTTTCTCAAAAAATTTTTTGAAAATTTCATTGCAGCAAAAAGAGCAAATCTAGATCAAATCTCAACATCTCTGATGGGTTGGCAGATTTGATTTGAATGCACACACATGTAAAATGTTTTCTGTCAAACGAAAAATGGAAAATATTTTGTTATTAATTTGTTGTGAACTTGTGCCCGTCTTTGCTAAAAATTAAAAAAAATAAACAAATAATGGGCGAGTTAATAGTAGTGGATTTTATAGTTGTGGAGTTGTTGATTGCTTCGTCTTCCTCGTCATCTGATGATGAAGATATTTTTTTCAGAAATGTGTGTCAGTCATTCACCAACAGAACACTACAATTAAATCTGGAAATAAGTTTCATTGGCCGCGTTCGGTTCGAGGCCGATAAGCTATCCAAGCTACATATGTAGCGGGTTTGTTTTCGAACGGTCCAGGTAGCTTTCTCTGTTAATTCAGTTGTATTGCATAAACATGAATCTGCTGTTCCTCACATTTCCAAACGAATCTAATAACTTTTGGGTAGCTTGAGATTTGTGTTTGACAATATGTTTAGTTCATCAGCTGTTTTTTCCTTAGGCGTTACAACAACACTAAGCAATCCTGATTGGTTTGGGTGTGCCACCGGATGAGGCCATTATGGGTTATCCGAACCCAATTCGAATTATGGAACGTGAATGATGCTTAAAAGTTTCCCTCGGAATTTATTGGAAATAAACTTCCCAGGGAATTTTTCTGCCATTGCATATGATTTTTTGTTCGAGGGAAATTTATTCCGTTGGAGATCACGATCACAGGTAAAATTTCGGTGGAATAAAATCTTCGTGGGAAACGAAATTCCCGATAGGTCCTATTGAAAAGATTTAATCTCGATTTTGAGACATGTTTGAAATGAATTGAAATGAAACTCGCTATTAAATTCCACTTTTTGTGTATTTTTAAGGGACAGTTTAAAAACTTCCATTTTATGGTTGTTAATAAAGTTTATTTTCTCTTAAATAATTCCAAAAGTTTTTTAAAGCAGCTCCCAAGGGTCCATAAATTGTCATAATTAAACTACCAAAAGCTGCTAGTTTTAAAATAAAAACAATACTAAATGATGAGTCATAAATTTCCAACGGTGATGTCATCCTTAAGACGTTTGTATCAAGGCCAAGAATTAAGCTAATAATAGCTGTAGTATAGGTTAATATTCCCAGAAATCCATGAATAGATTTATTGAAAAAAGGCTGTAAGTAATCTTTTATTCTTGCTGAGAAAAGAGCACTCAAGCCGAAAAGTAAGTTGACGAAACAAAGAACAAATGCAGCGAGCCCTTAAAGTATATGAAGATTGACTAAGAGGTTTTATGAATATGTAAATATTAAGGTCTTACCAAGTCGACCATGTAATGTTGTAAAATGAACATTATCAATATTCATGCGAATAATAACACCAGTGATTCCAAGAAGTGATCCAAATAATTGTAGAGTAATATGGAGAATAAGCTTTTCTTGTCGAAACCAGGTGTATATTAACGAATTGCCCTTGTAGTAGCTTAAAAGTCCTTCCGCCATTAGAAAGTTAAACTTCAGAAAATAGGAATTGTGCAATTTAACTGTTGTAGTTATTTTTCACTACTCACTCCTATGGTACACAACAAAGCATGCCATGGAACGTCTCCATGTTTAAGCCTTTGCAGACTTAAACAAGTCACACAAATTGTAACGAACCCGATAAGCATTCGATTAACAATCCCTAGCAGAAATTCAAATTTTTGAAATTTAGGTATGCTATTATTGTTAGTTGATAATGAGCTTTCCATTGCTTAGCGATTTTGAGATAACTGAGACAGAGTTTCTCCCCAAGTGGTTCGTCGGATAGCCTATTAGATATTTAGAGCACTTGAGTGATATTCAACTTTCCTTTGTGTGTTCCGGCATGATAAAATTGAATAGCATCTTCCGCCGCAATTGAGTAAATAATATAAAATACTCGTACACATCGTACGAACTTGTTCTAGTGTTTCAAAATAGTATTTATAACGTTTAAAAGGATACAACAAATTTGATTATTAAATAAATTCTTTTAAAACTTTTAATACTAAGAAGTATGTACCTACCTGTTTGTAAAGTTGAGACAAAATTGGATTGTAGAAGCCAAAAATTAAATACATAGTAGATACTAGCTGCGTTTTATTATATACGGGTGTGGGTCTGGGTTATTTTTCAACACGTATTACAAAAACAACACGAGATCCAGGTTTCTATCGTGATTTCTACCTGGGTTTGCAAATATGATTATTAAGTTTGACAACAGAGGGTACATTTAAGTACATAACCCAGTTCGTTTTAATTTCGGGGTGAACCATATGGCTTATGAGCGATAATAAAAGTAGCCGTTACTTTGTATGTTATAATTCCTAAAAAGAATTAAAGTAAATTATGTATTCATAAACAAAACTTAAAATGACGTTTAGTTGTCATTACGTTGGATATTGTGCACTATCGGGAATCTTCCAGGGAATTTCATTTTCCTACGTAATATTTTATTCCCTTTTCGATTGTGAATCTCCCTCCCATGAAATAAATTTCCCTCGAACAAAAAATCGTATGAAATAGCAGCAAAACTAGCTGGGAAAGTTTATTCCCGATACAAATAAATTCCGAGGAAAACTTGTGTATCATTCACGTTCCCTACAACCTACCATCGATTGGGAGAAACATTTCCAGTGAAATTTTTACTCACTGTAACCCCCCATTAAATGCATGCACGAAATTTTTAAGTGAGAAAATTGAGAATCTGTTCTTTTTTAGATGAGATAACACAAAATTGATTTAAACAGCCGACGTAACAAATTTCGAAATATTTTTAGTTCACGAAGGCAATAACGATCTTGTAGAGCAAATATGCAATATTTATAGAGTGAAGTTATTTGTTAGTTTTAAACATTTCCTCCTTTCAGTAAGAATTTTAATGAAAATACAATTTTTTTGTTGGACTAGTTTAACGCAAAGATATATGTATGTATGTATGTAATATTTGTTAAACTTTATAAACAAAAGTGAAGTGGCCGGTACTGTTGGGAAATTTTCTATTCGGAATGGTAAACGAACGAATATCATTTTTTTGTGCCTTTAGTAAACTCCCTTATCAAAATTTCCACAAACATGACATATGTATCACAGGGAGCAATAGGTAATAAATTTTCATGAAAAAAATGAAGAAAACTAAGAAATTGAAAATACAATTCTGTGCTCGTAGTTTTTCTGCACAATCCAACTTTCTGAACATTATTCGAAGAATAATCAAACCTTAGAATTAATTTGTATAAGCCTTTCAACCAGATATAAAAACATAAGTCTCTGGTTTTAACCTTTTAGAAGAAAAATAATGATGAAGGTTAATACTCAATCTTGCATTATACATATGTAGGTGCAAGTTTTGCATATGAAAAATAAATTGAACTGTTTTTTCTTGTGAATGTGTAGATGCTAATTGATATCTCCAATTTTACAGAAAGAACAAAAATAATTGTTAAAAGAAAATGAAAAATTTTAATGTGACGTAAGAGAAATGTTAATGTCAGATCTTGTTAGTGTGCGTGTCAAATCGATGAAATCTTTTGGGGTTTTGGTTTGGTAAATTTATATTTTGATCTATAAATTGATTTTTTTCGTAACGATTCGAATACGTTTTCAGATTGATTTTTATTTGATATAGTATTAGTGTATATTTGTGTCTGTGAACCAGCTATCAGCTGTCGTTTCAAACTGATGGCTGTCAATTATAATGCATAGTGGTGTTAGTAAAAGAGGGGTAGATCTGCCGAAAAATCGAGATCTGGAAAATTGATTTAAAATCAAAAAATATATCAATTTATTTGGCCAATCGAAGCAAAAATTGTCAAAATCAGTTTTTGACAGATCTAAATCAAAAAAAAATTGATTTGTGTTACCAAACGATAACCACATTTGTTAAAAAAGAAGATTTGTTGTGGTAAAATTTGTACCTGCAAATAGAGAAAACGGTGGGATGATAATACACTATTTAGATCTTTTATTATTTTCTTTTTGAATTTGCTATAATCTATTACTAAGTTTGGACTTTCTTGAGCTCCGATCACAAACAGTTCTTTTGATTTGTTTTTTTTTTTTTTAAGATGGTGAAAGAATGATATTCATGCAACATAGTTAATTTTACGTAGTAAGTTTCCTGATAAAATGTTAGTAGTTTATAGATCTCTAATGGTGATTTCGTTTCAATAACTGGTAAAATAATGGTAAAATCAAATCCAAAATGATAAGCATTTACACGGGGTAAAATAAAAATATTTATATAAATTGATATTTTATATAAATATGTGTGCCATAATTTTCAAAATGTCATCATTGTGGATTTACATAACTCAATTTTAATGGCAATATTTAATGCCAGTCTTCCCTGTCATTTTTTTAATGATGAAAATAATGACAAATTTTCAAACCATTTACACGATATTGTCAGTAATGTCAATAAAATGGAAGAAATAATGGCAATTTGTCATTCGTATAAATCCAGCATAATACATCAATTACTACGTTTATATGGAGAATTGAATCGGTATTGAATCAGGATTTAGGTCTTTGTATACTTGAATCGGATTAAAATAGGATTACTCGATCCGATCCCACTAGAAGAGCTGAATCGAATTGAAAATGGACTTATATACCTGAATCGAGGAATTGAAGAATCGAATTCACATCTGATTCTTGGTGTGTGTGTGCACCAATAGTGTTTTTTTTTGTGTTCAGTGGGTTTCCTGTTTCTTTGTATTTTTTTCTGTTGCATGTTTTTGTTGTTTATTCTGTAAACTCAAATTGTCATTCGATTCCATTTTAATTCAATCTACCGATCCCAAGACGCCATATACCTGAATCGAAATCTCAATTCGATTCGATTCGATTCCTCAATTGACTCATATAAACGGGGTAAATATTTCGTTTTTATTTGCGGACTTGCACTTTTTTAATATTTGTTTCCAAGAAGTTTTTAACAAGAATTTTATTTTTTAAAAATATTAATTTGTTCTTTCTGTACACTGACACAAAATAAAAATTAGTTGACAACACAACAAAAAATTGAGAAACTTCAAAACAAATATTGTAGTGTGTACGAATCAGTGGAAAAATCCGTTTTGAATTTGTCTGCAAAAAGAGATTCAATACGGATCTGTGTTTTTCCAGAAAAAAAATGATTTTAATTTAAAACGAATCTGATTTTTAACGAGTGGAGGAAATTACTAATTCTAAATTTACCGTGCTAATGCCGTTTATCATATAAATTTTGACAGATTGTGTATGACGTTCTAAACTTTCTAAACGATGGTTTTCCGACATTGCATGATGCAGAAAAAGTATGTGTGACATACTCGTATTTAGATTGTGACAAACTTTATTTCTCCGTTTCATACAATAAAACTGCCTATCATCTAATCCTCAAAAGAAAACCCTTATTGAATTATTCAAGATGTTTTGACTGAGAAGTAATATTCCTTCATGGAAAATATACGCCTATAATAGGTACTGCGTTGTCACCTATAAGCGTAATCTGACAGGCCAGAATTCTTTCATATGGTGTTCCTTTCAACGAAGACGGATCGCTACTAAAATTCAATTCTTTTTGAGTTGAGAGACATTTGAAAAACGTAGCAAACTCTTCGAATGTGTGTGTGAAACAATTCCAGGGCTCTTTCAAAATACGAAATATTTGTGTTCATACTGCTTTAATACTACTTTTCCACCGAACTTTAATCTCTTGTAGATTTACTAATCTCAAAAAGTGGTTCCACCGCTCCAAGTAGATTAATTTTGACAGCACTATTCAAAATGCATATATCTTTTCATTTTCTCTTATTATGCAGAAGTGAAACAGGCACCTGTGTCAACCGAAGAGAAAAATTCACTTTCCCGATGAATGTGTTCATTTCGATATGGAAGTAGGGTAGTTCGATTGAAGATTTTAAATGAGATTTATTTTAGATCTTCATCTGAGAAGATTAAAATTTGTATGGCAAATCTTCAAGATTTGTAGGAGATTTAGCTAAATCTACTTAAATCTCGGTTTAAAATAAATCTCATTTAAATCTTAATCGAACTACCCTACTTCCATATCGAATTACAACATTCATCTACAAGAGATTAAAGTACGGTGGAAACGTAGTAGTTATAAAACACTGTTCCTTCCCTATCATCAATTTATATAAATATTTTTCTTACAATTATAATTTATATTATTAACCAACTGAACTTGCATCAACGTTTTGCAAATAACCACAAGAATTGACATCTCCGAAATGTCAAGTTGGTGGTATGTGTGTGAAAATCCGCGTGAGAATCTGTGTAAATCCGTCTTCAAATACAGATTCGAGAGAATTCAATTCTTTCAGAAAAAAATCAGTTTCTTTGGCTTTCATTTAAGGGCAAAAAAATTGCGCAGATCCGTCGCGAAACAATTTTGTAGTTGTAAGCAAATCGACATTAATCTTCCTTTGGCTGTATGCTGGATAAACGCAACTGATGCTCTTGGTTCTGATTTGAAATAATAAGTTTTCCAATCGAATACCAATTTTTTTTTAAATTTTTTTTAATTTTTTTTTTTTAATTTGACTATATGCCTGTAAGACCTAAGATCTTTTAAATGCAACATGAATTGCACGGCACAATTTTCATTTTATAAATCATAATTTCAAATTAAATTAAACTTAAACAAAATGATAAAGGTTAAAATATAATTTCTGCTCAAAATTCATTCCATAATATTAATTATTCTATACCATAACGAGATCAAAGGTCCCAAACATGTCAATACCAGAGACGTTAACGTTATCGTCTCCATTGTATAACGAAAATCTGGCTTAACATCCAGCTCGGAGGACCATGATTGATATCCATAGTATTGGGCGACAAGTGCAACAGCAAAAGTTCCAAGACCTAATACTGCGTGCACGGTTTTATTAAGCATTGGTGACAAGAGTTTTTTCAGCCATCTTGGAAACAGAGCACTAAGTCCAGATATCATGCTTACAGCGCAGAGGATTAAAGCAGAAAAGCCTTAATTTTCCAAATTGTGTTAATTTTTATTTAATTTAGGACTTATGGCGTTTTTATTTGGCAATTCGAAATCCCTCTCCAATCCGGGATCTCAACTGAACACTTGTGAGATTCTGACGATTCTGAATTTTAATGAGATTGGATGTGTGAAATAATTGTGTACGTGGAAATATTCAAATTCAAAAAAAAAAAAAAATGTTTGTTGCACAATTCTGATACAAAAAATGACAACAGTTGAGTTTGACGTTCAAGTATATGAATGTGTGCGTGCTTCTGGTTCCGATTCTGATTTCAAATCTAGAAGCAAAATTCTCTTCTTTTCAGAATCAGAACTGTCATTTTTTTTCCAATTGAACACTTTCTGATAAGAGTCCAGAAGGCTTCCGGATTGCAAAATAAAAACGACATTAGATTTACCTAATTTTCCATGAATCGTTACAAAATGAGTGTCGATTTTGCACATTTCTATAACACCTCCAGCAATACCAATGGCTCCACCTAAAACTTGTAAGATCCAGTGAATTCTTGTTCTTGATTTCAATTTATATGAAAACAAGAAAGTGTTGCCATTGTAGTGAGTCATTAGACCTTCAGCCATAAGAAACGAAAACTAAAATTCGAAATTTATTTTCAGAAACTTTATTATTCTAATTAAATTGTTTGTTTGATAATAAAAAAAACTTACTCCTATTGTGCATAGCCATGTATGTAGAGCGATTCCCTTTAATTCTACCCGAAGACACCACCAACTTAAATAGATTGTAATAAATCCGATTAAAAATTGGTTTATAGCGTTTACAAAATATTCCAATTGTGTCCAACGGGTTTTGGGAGAATTTTCTTCAAAATTTATTGTTAGTTGTCCTGAATCCATGAAAATGATTGTTTATGAATAAAATTGCTATTATATCGAATACAGTATTTAGACTGATTGCCTTATGCAGTTAAGTTAAACTGAAATTTTTTCTCAAAAATATTTGTGATTTATTAGCATTTATTTGAAAGGTGGGTTCCAATTCCAATTATTTGTGTTATCAATTATTTTTTTTTACCAGGAAGATAACACCATAAAGGTTTCACTTTGTATTGATTTAAGGAGAAAGTGTTGGGGGCTTAGTTCTTTATTCAAGTCAAGTTGTTGATAAAAACGATTTTTTGCAGGTTATGCGCTCGGTTATCTATCAATGTTGAATCATTGTTTTTGGATAAAATATATATGTACCTATCTCTAAAATGAATTTAAATGATATATAAAATGTGTATATATAATTAGCGAAATTTCATTAATTAAACAATCAGTAATTCACATACGCACGGTAAGTAATTGATTATTGAATTTAAGTTCGGATGATAGCTTAGGCTTTAGCTTACTTTATGTGGTTATCGTTTGGTAAGACAAATCAATTTATTTTTGATTTAGATCTGTCAAAAACTGATTTTGACAATATTTCCCTTCGATTGGCCAAATAAATTGATTTATTTTTTGATTTTAAATCAATTTTGCAGATCTGGATTTTTCGGCAGATCTACCCCTCTTTTACTATCACAACTATGCATTATAATTGACAGCCACCAGTTTGACAAGACAGCTGATACCGATAGCTGGTTCACAGACACAAATATACACCAATATTATAGCAAATAAAAATCAATCTGATAACGTATTCGAATCGTTACGAAAAACATCAATTTATAGATCAAAATATAAATTTACCAAACGAAAACCTCATTAAATAAGTTCACGGTGATAGATAACGGCCTTAGCCAGCAGATGTCCCTTACTAGATTCCAGTAGCTATGGTTAATGTGGTTTTTCATTGGTACGTCCATATTTCAATCAAGATTTCGATTTTTTTTTCGAGCCCAATGGAACGTGACTTCAGATTTGATTTTTGTTATTGGATTTGTGCAGTGTTGTGTCTGTGAACATGCTATCTCTGTAGCTGTCTAAATTTGTTACTTCTAAAGAATAGTAAATATCACATAAATATGTCAAATTGTAATATAGAAAATGCTTGATATGTCTGCCATACGAAACGCCCCACTGTAGGTGTTTGACAAGTGTCAAACAAAGTTTGAGACACTTTCCCCTTAAACATATCAAAAACTCAGCTTTGATAAAATAACGTAGTTGGGTATGTACTTTTAACATTGCATATCTCCGAAAAGCCCCAGCTTTGAAAATTCGGAATGTCCATTCGTTCTTATCTAGGCGGCAGTTATAGCTTTCATTGAAACTCATCATTGAAAACTTTTGACTATCAATTCTGAGGCCCTTAAACAAATAAAACTGATGTCGAGAATATTTTTTGTCAAAAAAATATTTTATTTGCTCTACCACTTTCTTGTGCTTGAAAGTGAATTTACTTTTGATTTTTCAATGATGGAAAGCGTTTTCATTTAATGATCATTGAAAGATCTAAAGTGAATTTACAAGAATGTGGAAGAGCAAATAAAATATTTTTTTGACAAAAAATATATCTTATCACCTCCATTTTGTACAAAACGACATCAGTTTTATTTCATTAAGTGCCGCAGAATTGATAGTCAAAGTTTTAAATGATGAGTTTCAATGAAAGCTATAACTAGCGCCCTACTTTGGTATCTATTCAAAGAAAAATGATAAAATGACGTATGTCTGCCGGCCATGGGATCTTGGCTAATAGTATTAGGACAAAGAGAGGTAAACCTGCTGAAAAATCTAGATCTGCAAAAATGACCTAGATTCAAAAATCAAATCAATTTATTATACCCAATGGTACACAGAAAAGGGGGAAATCGGTTCTTTGACAGATCTAGATGTAAGATAAATTAAATTATTTTACCAATGGAAAACCACATAAGATTGCCCCAACTCAAATTATGTACGCTATGTAATATTAGGTTTTCCTATGTTGTGTTGCCAATCAAAAGTGAACTCTAAAACTCACAAACTCAGTGTTATTGACTTTTCATTAACAACTGTATTTTGAGAATAGTTATGCATTATTTAAATAAACCCCTTATTTTTCTTAAAACCATCCACTTCTTCATTACAATAATTGCTTTGGGTTTAATTCTCTTAACATATTCTTACTTGCGATATAGGTACTATAGGGCAAGTTTTGCATTTGGAAAAAAAAATCGAACTCGAGATTTTAATCAAAGTTGACATTACAATGATAGAGAACACCAAAAACGTGAGTCTGGCAATTCCGTCTTTCTGTCTGTCTGTAGAACGATCTACAGCCTAAACGGCTGAACCGATTTTGTTCAAGCTTGATGGTTAGGCGTTTTAGGTGATTATCCAAAATAGATTTTTGAATCGTTGTTTTAGCCCCAAAAATAACTGTACTTGCCATACAAATTTTTCTACCATCTTAATTATCCCGAAAACGGCTCTAACGATTTTGATAAAAATTGGAGTGTGTACTAATTTGAGAATGATCTACATTTTGCCCGAAAAAAATGAAATACATTTTGTTGTTAACGGTACCTGCCATACAACCACTTTATTGATTTTTGACTTTCTCATAAACGGCTCAATGGATTTCAATCAAAAGTTGTATACAGGATCTCCTTCAAATTCTAAATAATATTGCATTTCAAATTTTTCGAAAAATAGCTTTTTTTTGGATTTTTGAAAAAGAAAATATTTTTTTTTTGCAAATTCAATATTTTGAAAACGGGTGGGCAATTTGTTCTAATATTTTGTTTTTAAGGTAAATATTTAAAATATTCATACGAAGTTTTTAAGAAAAAAATTAAGAATTTTTATATATAAAAAAATTAAGTGAAAAGCGAATTTAAAAACACTTAGCCGCTTCCTTTAAGAATGTTTTGCATATAATGTGAACGAACATAGGAGCAAGTACGTGCGATCCAGTCGAGCATTTTATTTTTTTTTATTTTTACATATTTTTTTTTATTTTTACATATTTTTTTTTATTTTTACATATTTTTTTTTTTTATTTTTACTTTCGATTATACATATGTATATACCTACATAAGTAGGTACTAAACGGCAAGTTTTGTATTCATAAAAAATCGAACTCGAGATTTTGATCAAACTTGAGAGTACGATTATAGAGAATACGAAAAAAGTGGTTCCCGCAATTTCGTCTTTCTGTACGTACAACGCTCTACAGCCAAACGGTTATATTTTGAAAATGGGTGGAAGATATTTTTTGAAATTCAGTTTTTAAATTTATATTATAAAATATGTACATATGTATATAAGATTGTCATACTAAATTTTTTTTGAAAAAAATTAACGAAATTTTGTAATTAAAAATTTAAGTGGAAAATACCAAGAACTGTTTATACTAAAATTAAAAATCTTGTGCTTAAGATGAGATCGAACATAAGAGCAAGACATGCTATCCAGTCGTGCATTTTATTTTTCTTTTGTTTTTCGACTTTCTCAATAACGGTTAAACGGATTGCGATGAAAATGTTTGTACAGGTGGTCCTTTAAATTTGAAAAAAATACTGCATACTGAAATTTTCAACCAATTATTTCTTGAATTTTTGAAAATCATTTCTTTTGAAAATTCAATATTTTGAAAACGGATGTAAGATTTTTTTGAAATCATGTTTATAAGTTTACATAATTAAATACTTAAAATTGCCAAACCAATTTTCTTTTAGAAAAAATTAAAAAAAATTGTAAATAAAAAAAGACTTTAAAATATGCATTTTTATTATACCTGCCATAAATTTTTTTTAGCTCCAACGATTTTAATAAAAAAAATTAGTGAAGGGAAAGGATACTTTTCGGTAATTTTTTTTTGAAAAATAGTTGTTATTTCTAGTACCTCTAGTTGTACAATTTTTTTGGTTTCCCATTTTCTGAAAAACAGCTGACTTGATTTTTTTTTTTAATCTTATTTCGGAAAACCGCTTAATCGATTTCTTCAAAGCTTCGTGTTTATTATTTTTTTTTTATTTTGTAGAATACTTAGCAAAACCATTTTCCTAAAACAAAAAACAGTGGGGCAGTTGTAGGTACAAATATAAAAAAACGCTAAGGAAATTTTTTTTTCAAAAACGGCTCCAATAAATTTGATAAAAAATGTACGTGTCCACTTTTAAGTACAAAAAAACAATTTCATTTTGCTTCTTATAACGGAAGTTTCAATGAGAAACAACCATTTTTTATATTTTCGACATTTTCATCTTTGGATGAACCCGTTAAAATTATTGGACTTGTTGAATTCTGGATTAAAAATAGGGGCCTTTAGTCCGTGATTTAATGAGAAAGAATTGTATCTTGTTGGATGAAGTTAAGTAGTAAGATGGACTGAACTTAACAAAAAATTGCGTATTGACGGTGCTGGTGGCAATAAGTTTGAAAAATGTTTGCTGGCCTGTCATTAAATTCTGATCTCGATAGCATTGCTATTTCATGCTTCAAAATCTCAATGCTGTCTTCTGTGGTTAATGCGCCAATTCCGTTGTCAATGAAGGGCGCTTGCATCGAAGTTGTACAACTTTCAGTTCTTGACCAACTTTTGTGGAATGACCACATAGTTCATGTCGCCAAAAACTCTGCAGTGTTTGGATTTTCTTAGATGATACAAGAAATATTTATCCCCTCCTGATCTGGCTGCAATCTATAAAGTTCACATTCCTCCAAAGCTTAGGTACAAATGTCATATCTGGATAGGTACTTCCATAAATCACTTGAGTCCCTTGGTCATAATCCAAAAACTCTAAAAAATAAAAGGTGATAGAACAATATCGGAAACAATCGCATCTTGACCGTAATGTTTGTCTGATAGTGCTCTATCGATATTTTCATAGGTAGTATTGTAGTGAAATAGACATAGTTGCATTTATCCCTTTAAAAATTAAACCGTAATTCTAGGGCTTCCAGGAATGATCATCCGTTTATAATAGATCCCAAATTCAAGAGATTCCTTCTTCAGTCGCACTTCACGAATTTGGAAAAACTTACACGGCCTTATTTTTCTCTCCCGATATTCAAACATTCAAACCTAATGTGCATCGGTATCTCCTATTAAATCCTATCTTCGGGCAAATTCCCAAACGCAAATCTTGCGCATAATATGCTAAGCAAACTGTTCCTAAACGCAAACAGAAAAATATCTGCTAAGCACACTGTCCCAAAAGGGACTTTTTTGTTGCGCAAACTTCATTGCAATAGCGCAAAATTTAAACTTGTGTTGCGCACTTGCTTTTCAATTTTTATCGGGTTCGTGCATTTGCTTAGCATGAGACTTGCATTGCAAATCTTGCGTTTAGGAATTTGGCCCTTTTTTCCTAATCGCTTGCACTGTGTTTTATTAACATTTTACCAGTATCGAAAGTCATGACGGTTTTCAGTGAGTCTAAAATGTAAGAAAAGGCTCCTAGTCCAAGAGTCCATCTATTTACAAAGGTACAAGTTATGTTTAAACAAACTTTTTTTTATCTTTTGGACTCAATTATGTATATTAAAAAAGGCAGTAACTCCATTTATGCCAATTTACATATAACAGTTCTGTTAGTAAGGCATTCGACTTGCGGAACTTAGCTGTTTGATCCAACAGCCTTTTCTGCACTTGTATTGGCGACAAACTGTTATACCAAATTGGCATTTCTCGCATATCGTCTATTTTAGACAAGAGAAATTCCAATTTATAACAGTTTTGTAACAGTTCGCTCGGCCGGGTGGCGACTGCGAAGATATAAGGTCCAAAAGAAAACTGCTCTTTTGACAGTCCGCACCACATACAAAATATTTGTGTAAGATGAACTGTTATAAATTGGCATGTCTAGTCACTCCCTACAAAATGACATTAACTTAAATCCGTTTTATATCAATTCTTTAACTTTTTTGTGTAGTCTGTAAACTGCTCAGATCTCAGGAAGTGGCCCTGAACCACATAACTCACTTAGAACCATTTTTTTTCAAAAAGAATTTTTCGCTCCCATTATTCTGTCAAATAGGTGCGTTACTTTACTTTCACAATCACTTTATCGAATTAAATTATAATTTCATTTTCATCTTATTTTAACTTATTAACTATTTTTAAGTCTTTAAAATTTTCAATAAAGATTCAATAATTTTGCTTAATATTTTTACACTTTTCCCAAAGTGCCTTTAAAGGTCCCCAACAGCAGCAAACGATCGAAAATATTGTAATAGCTTGCATCATAATTTGAAAACCAGCTTCGGTTCGGAATTTGAAAAATCCCGTCTCATATCCATAATATTGAGCAACCATGGCTAAAACGAATCCCGAAATGCCTAATAAGTTGTGAACGGTCTTATTCAGGAGTGGCTGAATTAGTCGTTTCAAAGTTTGCGAATAGAGAGCACTCAATCCAGAAATCATACTCAAACCACAAATGATCATAGCAGCCAAACCTTTAAAAGGACATTTTAAAAATAAATCAAGGTAATCTCAAAAGGAAAACTCCAAAAGAAAACTTACCCACTTTGCCATGGATTGTTGTAAAATGAACCGGCTTTTCAATAATTTTGACAAGTCCACCAGCGATCCCAAGCGATCCACCCAAAGCCTGTAGAACCCAATGAATTGTGGTTTTTGTTTTTCTTGAATAATAAAACAACAGGACGTTTCCATTGTAATGTGTCATCAATCCTTCTGCCATTAGAAAATTAAACTAAAAAATAGTGGGAAAATTAACAAAAAAAAGTATTAACATTTTCCAGAAACGTATAGTACGTACCCCCAAAGTACAAAGCCATGCATGCAAAGCAGTCTTCTTAAGATTTAAATTAAGGCACATCCAGCTCATATAAATGGTTACAAATGCAATAAACATATGATTAACCATATTCAAGGCAAATTCAAATCGAAGCCATTTGCTCTTGGTGCGATCCAAGTCTTCAGTCGGCATATTATTGTTGTTTGAATAATTAATCGATCTTGACTGCAGAAGAAACGTATTGTTACTTGCTTGGCTGGTGTCTGTACTACTGGTGGATTGCTGAGCTTGCGACTTAGTACTGTCTAATGTGTTGGCTTCCATCTGTCTGTCCTATAAAATCTTATCATTTAACTTTACTGATAATACTTACAGTTATTGCTGACCCCTAAATGATTTGGGAACTTTTGCTGAAGTGGTTCCGTAATCTATTTCTGCTTAGGGAATTTCTTTGTTAAAAACTAACTTCTTATAATTATAAAACATAAAACTGTTTTTAGTATAGTCGCTAATATCAAACTAAATAATACTGACACTAGTCCTCCAATAGAACAATACTAGATTTCGCGGGCTCTTCAAAACATTTCCACTATAGTATGTTGCAGTCTTGAGAAAACTACCCGCAATAAATCTATGGTAATTAATCAAGGTACTAAAGTCATATGGCATACTTGCGTCAAAGTACAAGTGTGTATCTACTCAATAATGATTCGGTAGGAATCATTATTGTTTACTAACTATAAAAGTTCAAGAGCACTTATAAATAATAAAGAGTTGTCAATACGTGACTTTTTCGTCATAATCGTTTTCCTAATCTTTCGAACGTGAATTGATTTATGATTTAAATTATAAACTAGAAGCAATGTTTTTCAAAAGGCTTTAAAAATAAGAGCTCTCAATTTTAACGTGAGGTCCTTCACTTCCATTTCGATAAGTGCAAGCAACAAGTTGCAACAGATGCAGGAATTAGGCTTTTATTATGTCGCTCAATCTTTTTTAGGCTATAAGTTGATATTTGTATAGGCAAACAAAATAAAGTTTGTAGATTTTTTTTGACAGATTTAAAGAACGTTAATAATCACATCACAAATTGAAAAAAAATATTGGTTTTGAGAAAAAAAAATTATTCGAGGTTTTAATCAAACTGAAAATAAGTCTGCATATCTGTCGTTTGTTAGTCTATGTATCTGTAAGCCGACTGTACAACGAACTATGTCCTTAATAACAGATCTATCCTCAAAGTAAGTTCCGGAGAGTCTTGTAGGGAATCGCTAGAAAATTTTGTTCAAAATGTCCCGAATTGCATATTCGGATAACAAATCAACCTCAAGATTTTGATCAAGCTTGACTAATACGAACAAATTTGGTTACGGAATTCCCACGCCTGTCTGTCTGTAGATCAATATTACACCTAATTGCTAAAGCGATGTTCTTTGGATTCTTCTTTAAATCTTTTCTCAGTCCTAAGAATAATGGTACCATTATTCAAAAGGTTAATTATCTCGAAAACGACACTAACGACTTTAATACAAAAAATGTTTCCGAAATTTTAACATAAAATTTTATTAACGGCTGGATTATTGAAATTTTTCAAAACGAGTTTCATACCTAAACTATATTTCAAAAGAACATTAAAATTGCAATTTCTTCACAAATATGAACGTTTTCAAATACATATATAAGAACTGCCTACTAACATTTCAGCTTCTAAGGTCTTATTGAAGCTAAAATGACTTACCAAAGTCTGAAAAATTTCCGAGATTTCTAGCTCAAAATGACAAAATTCCGAATTTTCCATGAAATAAGTTTATGAACAAATCATGTTTTTTTATTTTCTAACACAAAAAGAAAATTTGAGAAAATTAGGTAACTGCCTTTAACTGTTTTTTGATTTTCGATTTTCTCAGGAACGGCTATAGAGGTTTATGTTATAGAGAAGGTTATTCAAATGCTAAATAAAACTTTAAAAAAAACAACAATTTTTATATAAAGGCTTTTTTTTTTAAATTAGTATTGTTTAATATTTTTTTTATACAAAATTTTGTATATAAGCAAATAAATAAGAAAAGAGCAAGTCGAATACAGTGCTCCCGATAGAAGTGAAACTTCAAAACTGTGTATACCTATGGAAACTAAATAAAATTTGCTTTTATTTATTTTGAGCGCATTTTTTCAAAAATTATTCTAATTGAGATAATAAGTTTAAAAAAATTTGGAAAACTTAAATTAATAAGATTCTTTGAATTTTATTAATCACACAACAACAAAATTTCAAAACTCTAGCATTCTAATTAACAGAATTAGAAAATGGACATACTCGTAAGATGACATTTACCTTTTTATTTACTATTATAATACGAATTTATCAAAAAATCTTATTCCATTATGAAATATATTAGAATTTCAATAAAAATGTTTAATTTTATTAAATCACCCGCATGTGACGTTTGGTTTTGTTATTTCCCAAAAATGTAACGTACACGGATTTCGATAAAAAAAATTATATAGAAGACCTTCCAAAAGACTGCCTTCCAAAATTCAATATTTCGAAAACGGGAAGACGATTTTTTACTTGCGATTATAGGTACTATTTATAAGGCAAGTTATGCATTCGCCGAAAAAAAAAGTTGTGAGATAACAATCAAACATGACATTACGATGATAGCGAAGACGAAAAAAGATGGTGTACAAATTCTATCCGTCTGTATGACTGTCTGTCAGTCTGTCAGTGTGTCTGTATGTATGTATAGACACCTACAGCCCAAACGGGTGGGCCGAATTGCTTCAAACTTGATATATAGAGTTTTTTAGTTATTGTACAGAGGGGAAATTGAAATTTATGTTTTTACCTCAAAAAATAACGGTACCTGCCATATAACCATTACGTTCAAACCTATTTGTCTCAGAAACGGCTCTAACGATTTTGATAAAAAAAAATCTGTGTGGGTGTTTAGCTACGACCGATCATATAGTTGAAAGAAAAAATTTAAAAAAATGTCTAAAAACGGTACTTTCCATAGGACCGTTTTTTTTTTGCTTTCGACTATCTCATAAATGTCTTAACCGATTCTTTCGAAATTTCACAAAAAATATAGGCTGAGGTTGCCCAAATTATACCGCGTACCAATATTTTTAATTAATATTTTTTTGTATTTTTAAAATCATTTTTAAGAAAAAAATTAAAAAAAATTATTATTCGAAAACTGCTCATTAAATTTTTTTCAAAAATTATATTAATTTGTATTTTCTGAATACCTATGAATTGGCGTTTTTGAATTTTTTAAAAATATTTTCAAAAAGTTTAAAAAAAAAACTTTTTTTTTCATAAATTCAAATTTAGCCATTAAATAAAATGGCGTACTTTTTTTTTACCTCAAATTAGTTTAAGTATTTATTTCAGAATTTTGAATTATTTTTTCTTTAATTAAACAGATTTAATCTTTTGTTTTTAAGTTTATATTAATAAATATTTAAAACTGTCATACCTACCCTTTTTTTGAAAATAATAAGAAAAGGCGAATTAAAAAAAATATATTTAGCCGTTTCTATTAAAAATCTTTTGCATACAAAAGCAACTACGTACGACCCAGTCGTCATTTTATTAAACATAAAACATTATATTAATAAAACTACATTGTAAATTCTAATGATGTAGAATTCTTAGCGCGTCATTAAGGGTTAATTCACAAACGCATCACTGCAGTAATGATGCTCGATCATTTGCGTCAAATATTCACAAACGCAAACTTTCCGCATCACTTTGAACATCAACTGTTCATTATTGCAATGTTGTATATGTTGATGCGCAAACATTAAAGAAACAATCATCAAGAAATATTGTGATTACTTGTTGATGCCGGTGATCGATTGGTATAAATATGGCGAATAAAAATGAAATTAATTCATTTGAATGATATATCATTTCTCTTAAAGCCTATTTGCTTCGCTTTGCTCATTTTGTATAAGTAAATATAACTTTTTTAATCAATTAAAGCTTTTAAAAGTATTATGTCCGTCGTTCGAAATACACAACTGTTTTTCATCGTCAAACAAATAAACGATCAGCTTCGCATCCGCAACAGATATGTAATCATTAGCATGAAAAACAAGCAGTGATGCTGAATCGCTGCGAAATTATTTGACGTTTGTGAACTTACCCTAACTATTGATGTTGTAATTTTTACTTGCGATATAGGTACTCGGGATTTTAATCAAAGTTGACATTACGATGATAGAAAAAAAAACACCAAAATAGTGGGTCCCGCAATTACGTCTGTCTGTCTGTACAACTCTCTACAGTCTAAACAGTTGAAGCGATTTTCTTCAAACTTGGTATTTAAGCGTTGTAGGTGATTGTCCAAAATAAATTTTTGAATCGTTGTTTTATCCCCAAAAATAACGGTACTTGCCATACAAATTTTTCTACCATCTTAATTATCTCGAAAACGGCTCTAACGAATTTGATAAAAATTCGTGTGTGTACTACATTGGGTATGGTCTACATTTTGGCCAATTTTCTTTTTCATATTTTGTTATTAACGGTACCTGCCATTTTCGACTTTCTCATAAACGGATCAATGGATTTCGATCAAAATTTTTATACAGGGGCTTCTTCAAATTCTAAATAATATTTTCGAAAAACTTTCTTTTTGGATTTTTGAAAAGAAAAAATATTTTTTGTTTGAAAATTCAATATTTCAAAAACGTTTAGAAAAAATTTAAGGATTTTTTATATAAAAAAATAAATGAAAAACGACTTTAAAAATACATTTAGCCGTTTCTATTAAGAATATTTTAAATATAATGCAATTGAACATAGGAGCAAGTACACGCAATCCAGTCGTGCATTTGATTTTAATGAATATTTTACAAATATTTCAAACTACATATTTGTTATTATTTCTTCATCAGAGTTTAATAATTGTCAGTGCATAGAAGATCCTTTTCAACCAATCAATTTCTTTGTTTTAAAACTTTTCTGGAAATAGTCAAAGAGCTATTTCTCCTGATTCACTATAAAACTTGTACTTTAGCCCATTTCATAAAAAAGGTGATTCATTCATTATTAAATAATTACCCACTGATTTCACTTTTACTAGCGCTTTCTAAAAAAAAGGGAAAAATGGATTAAATCGAGAATGAATTCCTTTCTGAATAATTAATTTCTTTAGCGAGTTTCAGCTCGGATTTCGCTGTGGCCGATCTGCGGAAGATGCTGCATTAAATCTATGCAACCTTATTTTTTTCATATTGCTATTTTTTAAATTTCGTTATATCTTCAGCCTTTCAAAGTCTTAATTCTATTCAGATGGTAGTTATTTTTACTTTCTTACCCAAATAAATAACTAATTAGAAATTTTGATTAAAACTTTGAATTATCTTTTTTCATGAAACCAATATGATTGCCCTAAAGATCAATTATACAAATTTTACACATACAAGTTTAATAGGAAATAAAGGGGTTTTCTAATTTAGTCTTTAAAAAAACAAACAACAAAATTAAATTTGTATTTCAACTTATACGATTCATATATGAACGGTTCCAAATGTATCTATATATACAATCTTTATAGGAGACTGAGCTTATCGCCTCTCAATCAAAACAAACGTTTAAACGTAATGACACCGGTGTTCTAATTTTTTGCTATAAAACGGAACGGGGGGTTGCCGGCACTACTACAAATATTTATATTGTTTTATGGTTTCAGATACAATCATATAAAAGTCTAGAGAAATGTCAATTTATAAAAGTTATAACAGTTGTTCGCCCTTAAAAGTGTTGGTGATGGGCTGCTAAATCAGTCAACTAATTTCCGGAAGTCGAATGCCCTTTTAAACCAATGGGGCCGCATAAACTCTACTTTTCTGTCACACTGTTGGTAAACAATTTAAAAAGATTGACACCCAAAACATACGTATATCAGAAATGGATTTCAACAATCACTCACTAATCATTAGATACTTTTAAAGAAATTCAATATTTTCAAAACCAGAAATTCCATTCAAATGATGGCAACACATCATGGAAAACAGCATTCTATTTTAGTTTAAGTTTTGTCAATCGTTATACTTTCTTAAATCATTTAACCGTGAAGCCCTGATTTTTTAAGGCGCACTGATCACAAACTTACCTATATTTAATTAATGAAGCCGACAGACAATATGAATTAAAAAGGCGTTCGCGATCTACAGCGGGTAGATTAAAACTGAATTCAGCTTCGAATTCCGCCCACGATTGTGCTTCTATGTAGGTTTTTTTTGCATTGAAATTGAATCTGCAAACCCCCCTTAAAGCTTGACTTGTTTGTTAGTAAAATGCAACCCCTTAGATAAGTATGTTTGGTTTATCTTAACTTACGGAAACCCCACTTCTTATCATGCAATTTTTTTTTAACGTCTCGTGGTAATGAAATTTAAATAAAAATAAATCCCAGTGGTAGATTTTAATTTTCAGAGGGCAATTAGGTATATGTGACTGAATATTCTAAATTTCTTTCTACTAAAAGAAATTAAATTTTATTATTAAGAAAATAGCCAAATGTTGACGTCTTTGTTTAAAGAGATTGGCGCAAAATTTTAAACAACCCATTGTTAAGGGCTTAACATTTTACTAGTTAGCAATTAGTGCTTATTGATTGAATAACTATTTCAAAATTTTTAAACCTTTTTGTAAATTAGTAAATTGCTAATTAAGCAGAAAGCTGAGCATTTGTAGGGTTTGAATTTTAATGAACACAATTATTGTTGTTATGCGTTGTAAATGAATTATACGTTGATGAAAACCCAACATGTGCTCTAAAAAGATATTAGTTATTTCTATTTTCATCATTTAACTTCATTATTTACAAAAAAAAAAAAAACAAAAAAAAAACTGCACCAGCAGGCCTCGAACCTGGACACCCCGCGTGCAAGGATTTAGCGAATTGCAAAAAGTTAAAATACCCATTCCGTGATTTTAACTTAAGTAAAATGTTAAGCTCGTTTAATATTAGCTCAATCATCTTTTTAGCTTAGTAGATTGCTAAAAGTGGCTTTAACATTTTACTAAATCGTTTAAAATTTTGCGCCATTGTTTGTCAGCAACATAGTAAGAGTAGGGGACATACGTCCAAAATGACATATACGGACAAAACGACATAATGATCTTATCTTGAAATCTACTCCACTTATACAATCTGCTCCAATGTCATTAGTTGGCTTTGATGATTTGTTAAATCCTTTGAAAATTCTGTCTCATTTGACAGCCATTTGTAGTCGCAAAAAACAAAACATTATTAAGAAGAAAATAATTTTTTATTGGTTCTGGATAGTTTTTTTTTTATTTTTGTTAGTTTATGCATTTTTCAGTTAGTTTTATTGTCCTTATCTATCACAATTGACCATTACTCCAAAGTTTTATGGAATTTATTAACAAAATTTTGTCAAAACTATGGTATGGGCAAAATGACATACCCACGTACACGAATATTGTTTCAATTTAACCAACAAGCATTATTCATAAATATAAAAGGACAACGGATCGTCAGTCCTGGAGAGTAGAGTCGAATGGATTGAAGCTGTAAAGGACAATAAAATGGGATGGATTTTACTATCTAAGATGTTTGGTGTTCTTCAATCTACAAGCTTGGGTGTATGGAAAGATTTAAGCTTACACTCCCGCCTCATGTTGAAAGATATTTGGCTGAGCACGTTAAGGTCTAGGAAGATCTCGTTTTTGGCTTTAGTCGCGCAGGTGTTCAAGAAAAACTTGGTTACACTGCATAAAATGCAATCATTGGGCTCACGCATCTTGGTCTGACGTGCCAAACACACTAAGAATATCATTTGCGAATTATGCATGTAATATGAACCACAAGGTATATATTTCCAAAAAGTTTTTCGAGCAACAAATTCTGACTATTAATTAATTTATTGTAGAAAAATTAAACTTATGAATTACTATAGACCTACCAGATATCCTATATGTCAATGGATTATCTTATAGTTTTTAATAACGATTTTTTAATTGTTTGCGTTTATATTTTAAACTGAAAAATTATTTTAAAATGTGTGCAATGAATTGAAATATGACATAATAAACATAGCATTACGATAAATACCCTAAATAAATTTTTGGTTAATAAAATAGCTAACAGTATGTCATTTTGGACGTATGTACTTCGCCTATATTATTTATTTTTCGATACCCTCTGTTCTAGGACGCTTCGCCATATTATTCACATGTCAACAAAATTAGTACCGCTGGCTTAGATTTCACAGCGAACACTTCAGAGTTAAAGCTAGAATGAATTAGACGTTCGGCGGTTGACTCTCTGAAGTCAGCACACAATTCATTTTCACATCGTCAATTAATTGACCCAAAAATTCGTCAAACTTTACATTTTTTTTATTTACACAATTTTTCATTGACATTCACATGAAATGGCAAAATCGGGAAAGATTTTGCCCCTATTGTCAGAGAGTTAACGCGTTGAGTATTTATGTCGACAGTCTAATTGCAGCGTAATAGCTTCTAAGGATGTGTTGAATATATTGCTCAGCAATAAATGTATTTTGTTGCAATACAATTCACAGTCAACAAAACATATGACGCAGCCTACGTATTATTTTCGTTCATCAGCCATACAGTTCACATTTAGTTTTAACTGAACATTACATCATTACAGGATGAGCTTCGATGATGAACGAAAATTATCCATTCGACTTAACTTAAAGTTGTTAGTTAAAGGTAAATTGGATTCAATTGATCAGCTTAACTTTGACCATCGACGAGGTAGGTCGCTCTAGTCATTTTAGCGTATTTGCTTGAAACTTCTCCCAACAAGAAGTCTTAGCTCAAAGATAAATGCATTTATTATCACCAGGGGCCCCTTGTACCTGCTGATCTGCTATAGCTTTTGTCTGCCGGTCTACCTGAAATTTTGCTTGCCGTTGTTAGTGGGACTAAGGGCCTTGTATCTGCCGATCCATTATAGACGAAAGTCTAGTTCCAAAGGACCGTAACCCGGTACCAGAAGACCCAACTAAGAATCTGTGCATGCAAGTCATCATAAACCAGAGTAAACAAATGTAGATACTGAATCAGAAACTGCATAAACCTAGTAAGATCCTGAGCCAGAATACCAGAGTACCAGAAATGAGACAGACTGTGACATTTTCTGATAAAAATCCTAATTTCTTAAGTTGTTTTAAATAAATATTTTGCTATGTTTATACAAATTTAACTAAATCGCGACAGTCCCAAAATTATATCGTTTGCAATTAATCTTCTTGCCGCCAACAGCTAAGACTAAGATGTTATACAGCGTATCATGATTTATGAAACCATTCTAAAATATTTGATCTTTTAATACATCCTGTAGCTTTATCTTATTTTTTCGGAGAACCTACACACATACACTCCTACTGCTTTCCTACTTGCTTTCATACAGGGTGGCCCACGAATCGTTCTACAAAAGTAAAACGTAATAACTTTTTTTCAGCGTGAGTAATCGGCTTATTTTTTTTTATTTTACATGCTACTATTTAGATTTATCAAAATTAATGCTTTGGATACTGAAAAAAGGATTTGGATAGTGCAGCGATACCATTCTTTGCAGTCCGCCATTTCCGTTCAAAGGGAATTTAGGCTGGAGTTTGGCGGTACTCCCCCAAGTAGATGGACCATTATGAGGCTGGTGATCATGTTTGCCGAATCTGAAAGCGTCGAACGAAGACCGTATCATCGAGATCCTAGTGCTCGGGTTCAGGATACAATCGTGGCTGTTGTATCGGCAAAACAGGCAAATACAAGTGTCTCGACTCGAAACTTATCGGGCCAAATTGGAGTTAGCAGACGGTCATTACAACTGATACTTCATGAGGACTTAAACTTGTTTCCGTACAAAGTCCAAATTACAAGCAAGTTAAACCTTCAGGATTTGCCTGTTCGCCTGGAATTTTGCCGAAAAATGATTGGAATGTCCGAAGAAGACAACACATTGATAAATTGTTTATTCATGTCTGATGAGGCCCATTTTGACTTAAACGGCAATGTTAACAAGCAAAATTGCATTACATGGAGTGAATCTAATCCATAAATGCTTCATGAGACGCAACTGCACCCGGAACGAGTCACTGTGTGGTGTAACACAAACTGTCAATGGGGACCGTTATTTAAAGATGTTGAAGGAGTTTTTTTACCCAGAACTTCGCCGAAGACGTATCCTTTTCAGCAGGATTTGGTTTCAACCAGATGGAGCAAGTGAACACGTAGCCACACAAGTTATGGCGGAGCTCCAACGAAAATTCCCAAACAAATTGATATTCAGAAACTGCACTTTCCGCTGGCCCCTAAGGTCACCTGACCTGACTGCACCAGACTTTTTTTATGGGGTTATGTCAAGCAGGAAGTGTACAAAACGAAACCCAGGAATTTGACTGAATTGAAGCAGTCCATTAAGGCAATAATTGAGGCGATCCCAATTTCAACCCTTCACCCCGCAATGAACAATTTTCTGATCAGGTGCCACATATGCGTGGATGAGCGTAGAGGTCATTTACGTTCTATCATCTTTAAAACCCATTAGCTATTAAAAATAAAATTTAATTTTTAATCCAATAAAAAAAAATTAATGAAATACATCGATTAAAATAAAAGTTATTTAAATTTCTTATTGTAGCACGATTCGTGGGCCACCCTGTATACATATTTACTCACTTTTCTTCTTTAACTTAAATTTAAAAAAATAAACTAAAATGATTATAGGCCTAAGAGACGAATTTTCAGGTAATCCGCCAATGGCTCCAGGATATTTGTTTCTCTTAAACCATGTTTTAAATTTATTTAAAGAAGTCACATATCTTTTATCACAGTGCATGAAAACAATGACTAAGATTGTTTTAAAAATTTCAAGTGGTTCGCCTTAGGCATCACGTAAAAGTTATCAAAATAATTGATAAAACCTTTGAGAATTGAATGTAAAGTGTACAACTGGATTGCATTTGTTTGCTCTTATGAGTTAATGCTAAACATAAGTTGTTAAAAAAGTATAGAATTTCGAAAGCTTAATAATTAGGTAGATACCGATAAATAACTCCTAAATACACATTAAAATTAATTTTAAAATATGTACAAACATCAGTTGCAATACCGAATATAGAAATGGAGAAACACGATTCTAAAAAAAATAATCTACATCCTGTGTTCCGCAAGGAAGGCACCTTAGACCCTTGGTATTTGTTCTCTCCGTTTCTCTTTATCGTAACTTAAATGATTCTAAAATGTCCATGTTTGTGAATCATAAGCCAAATTTTCAAAGTAATTTTTAATAAATACATAGAACCAGGTAAATAATTCTATATTTGTGTTGTACTACTAACTAAAATGTGAGATTAAAGGAATGAGTGCAACTGAGTATTTTGCTAGAGGATTGCTAATATAAAAAACGGATCAGCTTTACAATAACGAAAAACAAATAAAATGGTAAACGGTGTTCACAAGATGTAAATGTGTAATATACTCGTAGTTCTATCGACAATCATTTTTAAACTTCTATTTGAAAAGCTATCCAAGATTTTTTCAAAAAAGGTATAGGAGCATAAACATTCCCTTTCATCGTACAGTCGATAACATTTTTTTTTATGAGTTCATAACGCACCTTTTAAATGTGAAATGTACAGCTATGTACATAGCTATTGCAAACAAAACATTGATTAGAAATTGATTAATGGTACATATAGAAATGTGTCTTGATAAGAAATTTTACACCTTCCTATAAATCAAGATACTATCGATAAATATAAGTCAATGCTCACTTGACCATGGCCCATTGCTATGATTAATAATTAGTCGTAGAGCCGATTTTTCAATCTCCTGATAAATATCCAGTTAGTTGCCAGAGGAATAAACTTACTTGACTGTTAACAACCGGATAACAACATTGAATTTTTCAACCAAGAAAAAACAATCTATAGAATAATTTAATTTGAACGTCACTTTTATTTCGAGTATCGAACTTTTCATAGAAATTCATTTTTGTTTAATGGTTATTTCAAAGCAATAAGTTTTCAAAATGTTTTTGACATCGAAAATAGCTATTTATTTTATTCATCAGAAAAAATCCTTATTCCGTTCTTAAATGAGCAGATAGCTTTATTCCTAGGATTAAGCTGTCACTGACTGTTGAAAAACTGAATTTTGCCTTATCTGGAGAATATGTACTAACTGACTGCTTAACTGTCTATTGAAAAATTGGCCCTTACTCGACTTAAAACTTCGCGCGACTGTAGGGGACCTGAGAAAACAACAATATCCCTAAATATACTTGTCCTTCTGATCCTGTGGGGCTCATAAATTGTACTAGTATAAACAAAAGTGTTATAAATTGGTCTATATCCACAGTTTACTGCCGTTTTAAAAATGGCAGTTGAAACAGTCAGTTTTCTACTAATTAACAGATAGAACGAAAACAAGATCTTTAAAGATTACAGTAAATTTATTTATCTGACAGATCACAGAATATTTGAATGATATTGCAAGAAGTGTCTAAAAATTTAAAATGAAACATATTTGTTGCCTTTATTAAATAAAATGATAATAAGATTCTAAATGGCTAAATATTTTTTTAAAGCCGTTTTACTCCCACCCGAAAATTTGAATTTTCAAAAAAATATTTTTTTTTTTTCAAAAAACCCAACAAATATTTTTCGAAAATTTTGGTATGCAGTATTCTTTATAATTTGAAGGACCTCCTATATAAAAATAATTTTTAACGAAAACCGTAGAAGGGCTTATGAGAAAGTCGAAAATCAAAAAAATGCTTGTATGGCAGGTGCCGTTAATAACTAAATATGTAAAAAGGAAAATTTGACCAGAATGCAGACCCTACTAAAAGAAGTGCACACACTAATTTTTATCAAAATCGTTAAAGCCGTTTTCGATATAATTAGATGGTACAGTTAGTGTTGGGAAACGATTCAAAAATCTATTTGAGACAATAACCATCGCCTAATTACCAAGTTTATAGAAAATCGCTTCAGCCGCTTATGTTGTAGATCGTTCGGCAGACAGACAGACGGAATTTATGGACTCAATTTGTTGGTGTTCTTCATCATCGTAATTTCAAGTTTGATCAAAATCTCAAGTTCGATTTTTTTCCAAATGCTAAACTTGCCTTATTGTAGCTTGTATATCGCAAGTAAAAACAAAAAGTTGCGCTTTCGCCATAGAAACCCTTTCGCTATGGTCGAAATATGATCAAATGGATTGATCAGGGCTAATCAGGTTAAATGTCAACAACTTAAAAAATGTATTGTTGAATTTTAACGCTTACAAAAAAAACTACAAACTATTATTTATTTCCATGTGGATTGATTTTTGTAAAAATACCTACACATATTTTGAATTTGTCATTATAATACTTCTTCCAACGAAAATGCTATTCTAAATCTCGCGCATTTTTTTGAAATGTCAGGTGCTTATTTTTGACAAATGAACAGCATAGTTGTATATCGGGTTAGTTCAGAAAATTAATATCATAATTGCTTACTCATTTATTCTATGCGACAAAGCTCATTTCATTTTATCTCGATACTTGTGTAAGTAAACAGATTTCATTAAAATTTCTCATTTTTGAGTCAAAATTTGCTGAATTCGCTTGCCTCGTTTTGTTGAATAATTGTTGAGCCCGGATTAATTGGATACTATCCTGAGACTTAAATAATCAAATTAAAAATAAAAACCCTTAACAGCACAAAATTATTACTTGCGCGATATTTGTACATACATAGGTACTTACGCCAAGTTTTGCATAGAACTCGCCATTTTGATTAAACTTGACATTACCATGATAGAGAACGTGAAAAATTCCAAAATTTCGCCAGTCTTCAGAAATAAAGGTACCTCTAATTCAACCATTTAATATACCTAATTATCTCGAAAACGAATTTAACGATTTTAACTTAAAATAAAATGCACGACTGGTTCGAAGGAACTTGCTCTTATGTTCGATCACATCGTATGCAAAAGATTTCTATTTAAAATCTAAATATATCTTTAAAGTCATTTTTTACTTTATTTGTTATACACAAAGTTTCTTTAATTTTTTTCTAAAAAAAATTGGTATGACAATCTAAAATATTTAATAATATTAACTTAAAAACAAAAAATTAAATCGGATTAATCAAAGAAAAAATAATTAAAACTTCTGAAATAAATACTTAAACTAACTTTAGCTCAAAAAAAGTACACCATTTTATTTCTTGGATAAATTAGAATTTATGAGAAAAAAATTTTAAAAATCTGTGGAGCGGTTTTTGAGAAAAGAAGTTTTTTTTCGACTTTTTGAAAAAAAAAATCAAAAACGCCAATTCATAGGTATTCAGCAAATACAATATAATTTTTGAAAAAAAAATTTAATGAGCAGTTTTCAAAATATAAATTTTTTAAATTTTTTTTCTTAAAAATGCTTTTAAAATACAAAATAATATTAATTAAAAATATTGGTATATTGGTATAAATTGGGCAACCTAAGGCTATATATGGGTGAAATTTCGAAAGAATCGGGTAAGCCGTTTATGAGATAGTCGAAAGCAAAAAAAAAAAAAAAAACGGTTCTATAGAAAGTACCGTTCTTAGACATTTAAATTTTTTTTCAACCATATGATCGGTCGTATCTAAAAAGCTGCACTGATTTTTTCAAATCAAAATCGTTAGAGCCGTTTCTGAGCAAAATAGGCTTTAACGTAAGGGTTATATGGCAGGTACCGTTATTTTTTGAGCTAAAAAAAATTCAATTTCCCCTATGTACAATACCTAAAAAACTCCATAGACCAAGTTTGAAGCAATTCGGCCCAACCGTTTGGGCTGTAGGTTTCTATACATACATACAGACATACAGACAGACAGACTGACAGGCGGACATACTGACAACAGAGTGACAGACTGACAGATTGTCAGACAGACAGACGGACAGAATTTTTGGACCATCTTTTTTCGTCCTCGCTATCATCATGTTTGATTGTTAAATCAAAACTTTTTTTTAACGAATGCATAACTTGGCTTATAGTACATATAATCGCAAGTAAAAATTATCTGTATTATTGTAGGTGCCCATGGTTTCCTTAACGGCCTTACCAATTTCGGTCAACATTCATTCTAAATAATATTAATATTAAAATTTTCGAAAAATATGCTTAGGATTGTTGAAAATGTAATTATTTTTTGAACAAATGTTATTGAAATTCATTTTTTAATTTATATTATTAAATTAAAATAAAAAAAAAATAGGTACTTATTTAACAAAAATACTTAAAAAAATATGTTCGAAAATAAGTTCGACCTACGCACAATCCAGCAATGCATTTATTTCTTATGATTGTTAAAATAGTGTGAGCAAAAAACTATTCAAATAGAACATTCAAAATTTGTATAAGCATTTTAATTTCAATTTTCGGTGAATTTATTGAATTTATGAAAATACCTACATTTTTTTCTTGTGACCTATTTAAATGAATGAAATGTAATATAAGTTTTATAGTTTAGTAAATGTGGAATTAAAAAAAAATATCTATATCCATCCATAGACATCACCTATGTCAATTTCAATAAAATCAGTCAAAAAGCTAGGAATCAATTTCATAATTTGAAGTTTATAAATATGTTAATTTTGTATGGTTCGCCTTAAACTAGAAATATAAAAGATAGCTCCATTTAATTTGTTGCAGAAATTTGATTATCTCTAACAAGGTCTTCAATGCAAAGTACTGTTACATACAAAAAAGCTCGGTGATTCCCTTGTGACGTGACAATATTAAATGCATCGCATTTCTCATCATGTTTACGTGCTTTCGGTGCATTTATTTTTAGTAGGTAATTCTGAGAATTATTTAAAAAAAACAACACCACGTGCTTGCTTGACAATAAAACCATCATTACCAAGAAATAAAATATATCAGCAGCTTTAGAATAACCGGATGAATCAGACAGACAAAAGCTTTAATGCACTACGAAAGGCATCTTATCAATATTTACAAATAAATCTCATTTAATTTTGTGTTGTGACTGGAGGACAGAACTTAAAGAGAATACATTTTTATTGCAAAGTAACTTTTAATTTGAAAAATAAATAGCCTATCTAAAAGAGACTTGCCGGTCGCACCTTCTCGCACGTGGTTGGGTCAAAAAGTAAGGTCTTAATTTTGGATTGTGGGTAAAATGAAAGCGTTTTAAAAAGTTAATCCTTTAAGAAGAAAGAAGTCGCTGTTTTTTTAAACCTTTTTTAATGGAAGGATGTAGAGAAATTATTTCACTTTATACCATTTAACCAGTGATGTGTCGAAATATTAACCAAGCTACCAAATAAACAAGACTAACTGTTAAGAGCTGATTGAAGTAGCGATAGTCATAGGTAGGTTCAAAGACAAGGATGTTCTGATTCCAAGGATACTACTGATTCCAACTGAATTGCGTGAAATGAATTGAACAGCTAAACTGTTTCATTCTCCACTTTTGGTTTGATATCCTTTTACAATGCAATCCCACCTTGCAAAGGAAGAATAAATTCAAATGAATCAAGTAAATACAAGCAAATAATTTTGTCTACCAGGAACAGTTGTACAAATCTAAAAATCAATGGCGCAAAATTTTAAACAATTTAGAAATATGTTAAATCATTTTAAGTATGATTCTAGGTTAAAAAGAGGATTTTATTAATCTTAACCGAGTTTAGTATCGTACTATCTTCTTAACATTTTACTAAAGTTAAAATCACGAAATGACTACTTTAATTTTTGAGTATCGTACTAAATCCATAATTATATTCGAAGAAAACGCAAACAATATTTACATATTATTTTGTTTTTTTTGTTTTTGTGGACTGTGTGGATTAAAGCCGATTGAAATATTTTGTGACCTATAGTCCAAAATGCGTTTCGCCCGGGCACGATAGTTGGGCTCATCAGTCAGATGCTAAATCCATAATGTCATCTGATAGTATATCAGCCTTGCACGCGGGGGGCCCAGGTTCGAATGCTGCTGGTATACATTTTTTTTGTTTTTTTTTTTGTAATTAATGAAGTTAAATGATTACAATATAAACATCGAATCAAAGGGCACGGTAGTGCCCAGCCAAGTTCTGGCACTACACCCTATTTACATGAACAAACTCAGCCGATTTTCGACCCCCTCTAACTTCACTACCAATAAAGTCAGGAACTTCAAACTCTCAGCATTTGCTAAACCCACAAGGCTTAGGCAACCCGCCAAATTTCAATTCTTTAGCTTTAGTGGTTCCCGAGATATAAGACTGCAAAAATCGCAAAAATCGTAACTGACTGACTGACTCACTCACTCACTGACAGATCATCAAAATTATGGAGCACTTCCCGACATCGTAGAATCTTGTAATTTCGCACAACGGTAGGTTTTTTGGTATATACAAAGGAAAAAATCGAAAATTTAGGATTTCTATTCAGGGGGCGTGGTACCCGCCCACTTTCATAGAATTGATATAAATTATTTGGAGCACTTTTGACCGTCATGGAATGATTAAATTTAGTACAGGGGTTGGGCTCAAAGCGCAAGCAAAGACAACATTTTAAAATTTGGGATTTTACATTCAGGGGCGTGGCAACCGCCATTTGCATATAATTGATACCAATTATAAGGAGCACAGCTGATTGTCGTAGAATATTGAAATTTGGTACAGCGGTAGAGCTTTAAATGCAAGCAAAGGCAACAGTTTAAAATTTAAGAATTTACATTCAGGGGCGTGGCAACCGCCCATTTGCACAGAATTGCGTAGAATGATGACATTTGGTAGAACGGTAAGGCTAGAGATGAAAGGAAATGTAAAATTTTAAAATTTGAGATTTTTCAATCAGGGGGCGTGGCATCTGCCCATTTTCATAGAATTGGTATAAATTATTTGGAGCCCTTCTGATTGTCGTGGAATAATAAAATTTGGTACAGAGGTAGGGCTCAAAGTGCAGGCAAAGGCAAAATTTTAAAATTTGAGATTTTAAATTCGGGGGCGTGGCACCCGCTCATTTTCATAGAATTGATATCAACTATGTAGAGAACTACCGATTGTCGTAGAATGTTGAAAATTGGTAGAGCGAAAGCATAGCGATAAACACCCATTTTTACAGAATTAATATTAAATATAAGAGAATTGAGAGCACTTCCGATTGGTGCAGGATTATGTTTGTTAGAACAGTCAGCTTTACAAAGAAAAAGTTTAAATTATGAAATTTGTCATGCACGATCGTTTCATCCACGCACTTCTTATCAATTATTACCGTGTCAATAGATCACTTCACAAAAGGCATAAATTAAAAACTTACGTTACCTTATGAGGCATTCATTGGGCGTTTATTCCACCCACCTTTCCTAATAAAAAAATGCTTGCAAAAAGTACTGAAATCACACAAAAAACATAAATGTTAAAAAAGTACCCTCGTTCTTCTATATACAAAAACCTTTGTCTAAAAAGTCAGCCGTGAAAAGTAGTGAGATAAAAAAGTACGCCAAGATCTAACTTTATTAATGTTAAATATTAAATATTTTAAGTAGAGTAATATGGAAGAACCTCAAAATTATCTGTTATTTAGTTTAGTTGGCAAGTTTTCATTTCAAAATTGAGTAATTAGGTAAGAAAAGAAACTTAGAACTTGGCGTAATTTTAGATCTCACTACTTTTCATGGCTGACTTGTTACGCAAAGGTTTTTGTATATAGAAGAACTTGGCTACTTTTTTAACATTTATGTTTTTGGTGTGATACTTATTTAGATCACACGTTGGGTTTCCATCAACAGATAAATAATTTTCAAAGCATAAACACAATAATTGTGTTCATCAAAATGTAAACCCTACAAATGCATAGCAAAGCATTTGTAGGGTTTGAAATTAGGATTTTACTAGTGTTAAAAAAAGGTTTAAAATTTATGAAAAGTTAGTAGACTCCTATGAATATAGTAAATTGTTAACTAGTATCGTGTTAAGGCCTTAATAATAGGTTGTTAAAATTTTGCGCCAATTAATTTATGTTTTGATTATTACCTTTTATTTATAATTTGTTCTTATACATTGCTAGCAAGCTCTAAGGGATTTGTTTCATCTCTTATTTTCTTGAAAATGCTCCTACTGTCTTCGTTATCACCATTATCATCCATCACTAGCAGTGTTATAAAATAACTGTACCTACTTCACATTTTTTTTTGTAATTTAGTTTTTTTAAATTTTTTAATAACTTTAAACTGAAATAAATTTACTACCGCAAATATTGTGTTTCAAAATGTAAATATTTTTCTGTGAAACGTCAAGTCAACTTTTAGCGAAATTAGCCTTAATTGAAAAGATGCGTTCAGGCATTTTAAGTCATGTCATGGTTTTGACTCTCACTAGAGTTGAGGAAAACCTAATGCCGCTCGACTCGACTGTGAACTCTCGAGTGCCATCTTACTCGACTGGTATTCAAAGGCTCCCTGCTTTCGAGTAGCAGACTTTACTTGTGGGTGGCAATGGCGCAGTGGATAAAGTGCTTAATTGCTATCTAGGATGTGTGGGTTAGATCCCCACGCTAGGCCCATTTTTTTCTATACCTCCAATTTTAATTGGATGCCGCCCATAGGTTAAAATGAGACAGTCAATACCTGGTTCGCAAATCCACTGTGTCAAACTAGTGCCGTGCAATTCAGGTTGCATTTAAAAGACCTTAGGTCTTACAGGCATATAGTTAAATTAATAATAATAAAATATTTCCGTCACATTTAATGTGATGTAAAAATTGTAACAAAGAGCAAAGAATGAACAAAAGTAAGAACCATTAATGTTTTTTTGTCCACACTATCAGAATTGGGCGAAGAGAGCTTATAGCAAGCTTCGTCCACCGACCAATGAACCTAGTTTTCATCAAAAATAATTATGTAAAAGCATGTTCCTTTAATTTGACAATTGTATTTTACAATTGTTGCTCTCGATCATACTTTAAAACTGGTTTTGGATCTAGATACCAGCCGTGTTATGTTCTTTATTTTTTAAAACTAATTTTACTTTAAAACTGAAAGGACCAACAAACTTGTATATCGGAAATTAGAGCTTTGCAGTTTTGAACTTCAAGTATGTTATTAAATATTTGAAAACTTTCATAATTTTGAAGAAATTGGAAGTACCAATGAAATAGTTTTGATATAAAAACTTAGTTTAAATAAAATCAAAAAATCGCACGTACTTGCTCTTATGTTCGATCACATCGTAAGCACAAGATTCTTAGTAAAAATCTACTACTATATTTAAGAAGTAACTTTTTACTTATTTTTTTTATATACAAAATGTCTTTATTTTTTTTTTTCTACAAAATGGTTTGGTATGACCATTTTAAGTATTTAAAATATTTAATTTTAAAATATACATAATTTAAAAAAAATGGTCCACCCGTTTTCTAAATATTGAATTTTCGAAAAAAAAACAGTTTTCTTTTATTTTTAAAGCCAAATTTTTATTTTTCGAAAATGTTGGCAATATTTTTTGGAATTCGAAGTACCTCCTATATAAAAATTATGATCGAAATCCGTGGAGCTAATTATGAGATGTCAAAAATCAAAAAAATGGTTGTCAAATATGTCAAAAAATTTGGACCAAATTGTAGAATATATGCACACATTTTTTTAAAATCAAAATCATTAGACCTGCCAGATCTGTTGTATGGCAGGTACCGTTATTTTTGGTTAAAAAAAAATTAAAAATCTAATTGACACTATCACCTAAGCTTCAATACCAAGTTTGAAGAAAATCGCTTCAGTCGTTTTGGTTGTAGATCAGTGGTGTTCAATGGGACCCACTTTTTTCGTCTTCGATATAATGGTAATGTTAAGGTTGATTCAGATTTTGAGTTTGTTTTTTTTACGAGTGCAAAACTTACCCGTACCTATGAATATCACAAGTAAAAATGGAATAAACGACGGCTGCCGTAATACTAATATGGTCGTTAACTCCAATAATTAGAAATCCATATTTTAGAAATTGGGGTAGCCAAAAATCGCTGCCCGAAAATTGTTTCCAAGCAACATTCATTGTTTTTGAATTGTCAACTAAATTGTAAGTTTAAAATTGTAAATTTAAGATACGATTTGTTGATGTTTTTTTATTCTTTTTATTCTTGGGAACTAATTACTTAAATAATATTTGTATTCTATAAATCTAACTTAAATTATCAAAATACAAAAAATCAATGATCACTGACAGCTTTTTATGATAGGTAGTCAATTACAGCCTCAGAAAAGTAAACATTCTGAAAACTATTCATTCACAATAAAAAAATTTCTCTTGCGGTTGTGCGTTTCGTTTTGATATTTCTTGTGATGATTGTCGAATATTTCGAAAAAAATGTTTAAATGTGAAAAAAAGTCGATTCAAAGAATATTAAGATACAAAACAATTGAATTGGAATATCAGTCCAACTTTCAAATTCTATTATGTAGAAAAGTCAAAATAGAATTTTGACTTTGTTTTTTAAATTTTTGAAATTTACATTCTGTAATTTTATCTTATAAATACATATTTAAAAAATGGCTTTATTATTATATTATTATATATCTTATCTTTGGCTAGAAAGTTTTTTCGTCAATACATTTTTCTCTTAATTAAAATAAGCATTTTAAAATTTACTTAAAATAATAATAACTATAGTTTTGATAGGTGAAATACATGAAAGTACAACAATCACAATTACTAAATATTTAAACAACAATTTTAAATCGAGATCAACTTTTCTCTTAAAGAAGCCAGTCTCATAGCCGGTGTATTGGGCCCACATGCCCGCACTAAATACAACTAAACTAAGTATTCTGTGACCCGCTCTCGGTTCTTCAAAAAATAAAGATGCAGTTCCGGAGGTAAAACTGAAGAAACATAAGCATGTTGAAAAAAGACCTAGAAAACACAAACAAAAATTAATTAGAAATTAATTAAAATATTAAATTAAAGAAAATATTAATAAAATAAATAAAAAAAATGCTATAGTGGTTTCTAAAATATTTATAGTTATCACAATGTAGATAAGGGTTCGATTATAGGATTATTTAATCATTTTAATTTAAACTCAAAATCATAAATTGGTCATGGTGAAAATATTAATATCCATCAATTTAACATCGGTCACAGCTTCACATGGTATTGAATTACAATATTCATTCAATGAATCGTCGACTTATCATTTGCTGCGTCAGTGCTCGCTGCATCCATTTAGGATGATTTATCTTTAGGTTCAATTTATTTAGTTTAGTTTTTTAAGCTTGCATCGAACCTATCAGAGAGTTTGGATCTTGATAAAAAATAAATTTCTTCTTTATTCTTTAAAAAGTATAAAAAGGATCAATTTTCATAGTAGATATTTTAGGAATTTAGTGACGTACCCAAAAATGAAATATAATTAGGTAGAAATATTTGGATAATAAAATCTTTTTCGATTGTTAGTTTTTTTTTTAATTTGAGAGAAAAAAGATGCCATTTGAATTGTTAGACAAATAGAATATATGGAAAAAAATCAAAAATTATTGGAGCGGTTTAAAAAAAAAAGTTTTTTTGTATAAAATTAAAAAAAAATAAAAAAAAATACCAGAAAGTACCTTTTCTCTTCATTAATGAAATTATTTATTTTTTATAAAAAATCGTTGTTTTTGAAAAAAATATTTTTTTGGCAAAAAAGAAATGTATGGCAGTTACCGTTATCATTGTCTTAAAATAATAAAAAAAAACGTGTGGGTAGCAAATCCATTCAACATTCAGACGGAATTGCGGGACCCACTTTTTTCGTCTTTGATGAATAAATCAATGCAAGTTTTTGATTTGAAGATAATTCGAACTCGAGATATTGATTATACCTGACGTCTGTCCGTACCGTATGTCGATCTACAGCCTAAATCTCTGAACCGATTTTCTTCAGACATATTATTCTAAAGCTACAATTACACGGCCAACGTAATCGGTCATCGCATTGACTCTCTAAAGTCACCACAAAACTAAAATTGACTCTGCCACTACAGGGTCAATGTTTACAGTGTCAATGCTTCAAACGTTGACGATCACACGAATGACACAAGTCGGTCAATGAAGTCCCAAAATTCGATGACGTGCCTTGTGTGTCAATGTAATTTTTATACGTCACTGCCAATGCGTTTACACTCAAAACTTTGACGATCACACATCACACAAGTTGACCAAATTCAAACGCGTTGACCATATGACAGAAAAAAATGCCTCTCATTTTTCACGTTTTGTTTGAGCAGACATCAGTTTGAATTTGTAAAAAAAAAAAATCTCTTTAATTTAATTTTGAATATTAAAAAAAAAAACAAATACAAATGACAAAAAGAAATTTGGGTTTGGAAATGGCTATCTTAGCCGCTTATATAAATGAGAGCAAGCTTGCGCAAGGAAATCGTCGTTCCGTTTGGACAAAAAGTTCGTTGATGCTGCGTGAAAAACGATTCGGTGTGAAATTACACCGCGAATTCCAAAATTAGACAATATAACAAAAAAAAAAATAAAAAATTTACCTCGAGCTAATAAATACGAGTATGTGTATATTATTTGTTTTTATTTTATAAAGCAAAACCGATAGTGTCAATTAAAATCTCAAAGCTGCGTTGACCGGGTATAAAATTGTGCAGTGTCAATGTTGGGATACAGTCAATGCGAGGACGAATAGTTTTAAAACTCTGTCAACAATTATGTGTACCAATTACGTTGACACAGTCATTACACGGTCATCGAAATGGGTAAATGCGCTGACCAACAAATTCGAGTAAGCGTAGGTGTCAACGTTCTCGTTAACGCATTAACACGACGTGACACAAATAGGACATATTTTGACGTCATTTTTACGTCAGAGAGTTAACGCGATAATTGATTACGTTGACCGTCTAATTGTAGCTTAAGAAGCTTAAGAAAATTCAATACATCAATAACGGGTGGATGATTTTTTTTTTTAATTTTGTTACATTGTTAAATGCTTAAAACTGTCATATATTTAGCTGTTTCTACTAAGAATCTTGTGTTTACGATGTGATGGAACAAAAGAGCAAGTACGGCTGATCCAGTCGTATATTTTATTTATTACTACAAATTGCTGGTTAATTAGATGATGATAAATTAATAAAATGGTTTCTAATTTTCTCTCATATTTTTATTGTTACACTGAAATTGAATATAAACAAAAACGATAAAGTTTGTTGTGTTGTTGTTAAATCTTTTCGTTTTTATCTATCTAATTATATGTATACGAAATTATAATATCAATGGGAGTCATCTTCAGATACGTTAAAACTACTTCAATTGTGGAACTAAACAGAGTTGTTCACAATTTTTTACATTTCTTATTTGTTCCACAATTGCCTAGGTTTGACAACTATTTATATTTTGAATCGATATTGTTTTTGATGTCAATGTTTCTATACTAAAGTAATTATTTTATGAGAATACAAATGAAAAGTTGCTCATTGGTTACCACATAACTTAAGTATGCGTGCAACAGTGTGGGTTTTATTAAGGGTTGATGGTGAGAAAAATTGAAAAAGTTGCCCGGAAAATTTTGTAAAAATTAAATGGGCCCAATATTATTTTTATAAATTGATAAAATATCACGAAGAAATGTATTACATTTTTTTTTTAATTTCACGAAATAACTTTATTTAAAAAAAATTAAAGAACAAATTTCTGGCCCTGTGAGAAAAGGTATATACATATTTCTATTTTTTTAGAAAATTATTGTCCCATCTAAACGGAACCCTCCGATTTGTTTCTTGTTTTTTAATAAAAAAATATTGAAATAAAAATATAACAAAAATCTTTCGTTGCTTCACATCACTTTTTTTGTACTTTTTCTTGCAAACGAAAAGCCGAAGAAAATAAAGCACACAAAAGAAGGGTGGAGCAGTTTGACTGATTACAACCAGTTTCAAAAGTTGTGCAAAAAAAAAAAATCGCATGAATTTTTATAACTTACGAATTCTTGTATAAAAAAATGTTATACAAAAAAAGTTGTTGAACAAAAACACTGTCACTCTCCGTCTAACGGAGCTTTCACTGTATTCACCCAAGAACTACCTTTTGTGTGTCGTAAGTCTCGTACTTTCAAGTATTCTTGTATATTTGCGTATTATTTTTCTATTGAAGTTCCACGTTTCTTAGACGAATCTGTATAATGAAGCCTGTCATTCGAAAAACACAAAATTGGTTCATCAATTTATTTTGTTTTTTGGTTGATGAAACAGAAATTAAATAATTATTATGGGCAGAATGCACTCACCAATTTTTCCATGAAATGTCGTAAAATGCCTTTTAACATTCAGAAATTTGTGCAAACTTCCAATCATTCCCATCAGTCCACCTACTGCTGACAACACCAAATGAAATGCCGTCTTTGTATAATTGTCAAATGGATACGTGAGAATGTTTCCTTCATAGAATGTCATCATCCCTTCGGCCATCAAACAACAAAACTGTGTCAATAACATATTAAATTATAAATTATATATTTTTTTTTTAAACAACTGAACTCAATTTAACTTACACCAATCGAACAGAACCAAGCATGGAATGCAGTTTTTTTGAGTTTAAGCTTAAAACACATATAACTCATATAGACAGCTACAAAACTGATAAAGACCTGATTTAAAATATTCACAAAAAGCGCCAAAAACTGACCCACACTAGGTCCAACATAACTCGAAGTTGAAACAGCTCCGATATCACATGTGTCCGACATGATGATTAAGATCGAATGTAGATCAATTATTATTATAAAATCGAATTGAAATGCAAATGAAATACTGTGCTCTCTGGTTTTTTTTTTGAAGCGTTTCGAATAATTTTAAGTTCTTGCTGGTTCCTGCCAAAAACTATAGTAAACCATCAAATAAAATAGATCATCGTTGTTGCTAAATCTCCTGGAATATCGATTTATTCGTCAATACATGTAATTACTTGTTGATAACGTTTATATTTTAATTAAAAAATTTACACACATTACGGCACTATACCTTTCTTTAAATAACCACTCTTAAAAATATTGATATGCAATCTAAAACTGAGAATGACCATGTTCTTTTTTATCAGCTAGCATAGGCTAGGAATTGACTAGCGATTTTGAATTTGTACCCGATCACGATTCAAAGTACTTGTTGACGATAAGTACAAGATAGCAAACACACGATCATTAATCAAGCTTTCACATACCGATCAGATACTTCGGAAGACTGAAATTGCGAGTTGATATGTATCTTTTTAAAGAGCCGCAGGCGGCAGTAAACTACCAAATGATGTAAAAATATTGTTTTGAACTTGAGATGGGGACTCCCACTTCCATCCCTATAAGTCATGAAATTCTCAGTAGTTCGGGGGAAAGCTTCCCTTGCAAGCTTTTTATGGCAATTTAAGGGGACGTGTAGACCCAATTATTTAGTTACGAGCAGTGTTGAAACAGAACAATATAACTTTTTCAAACTTAATGGATAAATGGAAGTTGGTTAGTTGGTTAAAATGTATCACTTATTTAAGCATTAAATATTGCCATTAAAATGACGTCATGTAAATGCACAGTGATACCATTTTGAAAGTAATGGCACATCCCGAGGAAGAACAAACTTGCTCATTCTTTGGTGGCAAATTGCCATTATTTTTCCCCATGTAAATGCTTATCATTAATGATTTGATTTTACCATTATTTTGCCAGTTTAATGGCATGAATTAATGGCAATTTGCCACTCGTGTAAATCCGGCATAAGTCGGGCATTAGGTAATAATGAGTTTCTTGTTAGAAGTTAATTTTATTACCAAAAAGTTCGACAGTGGTATATTTGTTAAAACTAATGGCATCAAAAACCATTTTCCAGGTCAATTCTTTAGGAAACCACTCGAACCTATAACTACTGTTAATGGGCAGCTGTCGAAAATTGTCTTTTGTTGCAGTGTAGTGTAGATACATATATCTCTTCATTTCAAGTGCGTTTGTGTCAGAATTAACAGCTGTTAATTATCTACCACTTCAACTTTATATCAATTTATATGTGCAATAAAGGTTTTTAAAAATAATGGTTAATGATTTTAGATACTGCTTAAAGTTACAATGTCACAAACGCAGAAATGTTATTCACACAGTAAATTTTAATGGTTGTAATGGTGATTCGTTATAATGGCTTGAGGACTGTCTCCGCTCTATATGTATATGGTAATTTTGCTTATTGACGATGCCATTTAACCAGAAATGAGCTTCATCACTAAACACAACCCTTCATTAAAAATGTTTTTTGTTTTATAATGATGCGCGCACTAAAAGGGGTTTTGACTACCCTTAAAATGGTCAAGCACGGTACGAGCGTTAGGAAAGTGGGGAAGGAGGAAGGTATGCCGTTAATAATGGAACACAACATCAGCCAAATGGCCGCCAAGACCACGCTTACAGGACCATATCCTTTTCATGAAATTTTCCATAACCAAATCGCAAAGTGGCTGCCCTATGTCCTCGATAGCCTCACGAATTTCATCTTTGAGGTCTTGAATCGACGCTGGGCTGTTGGCGTAGACCTTATCTTTCACGTGGCCCCAAAGGAAGAAGTCGCAAGGTGTTAAATCACAAGATCTCGGTGGCCAATTGTGATCACCTCTTCGAGAGATAACACGGTCCGGAAACTTTTCCCGTAAAAGATCGATGGTTTCATTGCTTGTGTGGCACGTAGCGCCGTCTTGTTGAAAGTAAACGTTGTCCAGATCAATACCATCCAATTCAGGCCATAAAAAATCATTAATCATCTCTCGATAGCGCAATCCATTGACCGTAACTGTTGCTCCAGCCTCATTTTCGAAAAAGTAAGGTCCAATGACCCCGCGGGACCATAAACCGCACCAAACAGTCACGCGTTGAGGATGGAGAGGCTTTTCAACAATAACTCTTGGGTTTTCCGAGCCCCAGATGCGACAGTTTTGCTTGTTGACGTAGCCTCCGAGGTGGAAATGGGCCTCATCAGTCAAGATGATTTTTCGATGAAATTCCGGTTTATTTTCATGCATTTCAAGGACCCAATCAGCAAAGACACGACGTTGTTGATGATCAGCCGGCTTGAGTTCTTGTGTTCTGAACTTTATAAGCCTTAAGACCCAAGTCTTTATGCAAAATACGGTGTAATGACGTTTGTGGAATGCCTAATTCCAAAGAACAACGAGGAATGGACAAACCTGGGGTTTCTTCAACACTTTGGGCTACAACAGCAATATTCTCAGTTGTTCTTGAGCGACGTGCACGGGTTTTATTCTTCACATCACTAACTTGTCTCAACAGCTCGAATTTGTCCACCAATTTCTGTATTGCGGTCCGACAAGGTGCTTCACGGCGACCCAAAAATGTTTTAGTTTTACGAAACGTCTCTGCCAAATTTTCACCATTTTTATAGTGAATTTTAATAATTTCAATGCGTTGTTGAGGCGTGTATCGTTCCATTTTTATTAATAGCGTAGTTTCTACTTGTCAAATGTCAAAAAATGACAGCTTCAAAAGTGACAGCTACCGAAATAGCGGGCTATTCAAAATAACACCTCTTATTGGAAAACCAGCTATTTTATTTTTTATTCATTCCAACTTAAAACTAAATTATTAAGGAAAGAATAAACAGTAGTCATTCTTTAACTATTTAAAGTTAGTGGTGAATGATCAGTATCAAAAATAAAATAATTATAAAATTCAAGAACTGATGAGGGGTAGTTATAAGTTAACTTACATAATTATAATACAAAAAAGAGTGGGTACTACAAAAAGTTTAAAAGAATAAAAGAAAGAATTTGAAAAATATAATAAGGAACTTAGAAAAAATTAAGCAATAAGCATTAAGATACATATCGAAAAATGGATTCAATATTATTGTAATCGATAGTAAATAACCAATTTTGTACTTTAGTAAGGAAAGGTTGGAAATTATAAGTTTTTCTTACATCAACCGGTAGTTTATTGAAGCTAAAATGAGCTTTTATGAGCGATAGGTACATTGACAATAGGTAGATTATTAATACGTAAGTTATACAAAGCAGAACTTCTGTTTTTTTTAAAGAATTCTCTTAGAACTTTAAATACATAAAGGTGTCTTAAAGGAAGAATTTGCAATTCTTTAAACAGTGGCCAGCTGTGAGTAAAGCGGTTTCTACTGCAAATTATTCTGATTAAAAATTTCTCAATTTTGAGTAAGAAGCCAAAAGTGTTATAATAAATTCCACCCCAACTCGTTATACCATATTGCAACTTTGAGCTTACAAAACCATAATAAATCATAGTTAATAATTTTTTGGAACAATATGGTCTTACAAGATACATTTTGCGTGCCACCCGCAACATTTTGCGTGCCACCCGCATGAGATCTAACTGAACATGCATAAGCTTTCCAATTCAAGTTGAAGTCAATTACGACACCTTTTGGGGGGTGGCCGTGGCGCGATAGTTGTGTGTTCGCCTGTCAACCTCATGGTCACAGGTTCGATTCCTGCCGTAGTCTATGTCTTCTTATTTTTCCATTAAAAACCAATTCTAAAAAATAAATGTCATACAATGAGTTGCTGGTTTACTCATTACATGCTGTTTAGGCATAGAACTAACAACATGTGATTGAGTAAAAACTAGTATACCGATAAAATATGACAAAAAGAATTAAAAAATTAATGCGAATTATAAGGGACATCTATAAATAAGACACGGAAATTTCTCCGCATTAGTTCAGCCGCCATCCCTGGAGATAAAATCTGAGACAACAACCACCTACAGTCTCCGAATATCGCGCCACACATCTTTCCTATCATTCTTTCTCTTCCTTAACCTCACTCCCACGCCCGCGCTGTGTTGAAACATTTAAAGGGTATTCATACTCCCTTGAGCGCGCGTAGATTATAAAAAAAAAAAAAACACCGAGATATTTAAACTCACTAACAGATTCAATTTTGAAACATTTATTAGAGCATTGTATATTTTCATCAAAATTTTTTCGACCACAGGTATGCAAGTGTAAACAAAATCTTTCACAGTTATGCGAATGCAAACGTAAGTTAAAATCGACAAGAATATTCCCTGACATTTTAAAAGCCATTATTTTAGTTTTCTTACTTATGATAAGTTTGTGAAATGCAAACCACTGCCTGATTTTATGTAAGTCTTGTTCAATTTTAACAGTGCAATCAAACAACGTGACATTTTGATATGAGAGAGATATATCATCGGAAAACGCAGAAGGTAATCCATTTAAAATCTGTTCGAAGAAGGAGTTTATATAAATTAAGAATAAAAGCGGACCAAGGACAGAACCCTGGGGAACACCATTCATTATTGTAAGAGTTGACTTCCATTAACATTAAATAATTGCTGTCTATTTTTAAGATAAGAGCGACACCAATCATGTATTACTCCTCTAAAACCAGAACTATACAGTTTATCTGTAATCCACAAAGTCCACAAAAACAAAACAAAAATAATATTGTATATATTGTTTGCGTTTTCTTCTTCATACATAATCTGAATTTTATATGTATATTAATAATATCATAAAAAATTAATTTATTAAAAAGCCGCTCCTACGATTTTTGATTTTTTTTTGATATATCCTTATTTATCCATGAATTCAAATGTCATCTTTGTTTTCCCTCCATGTTTACAAATTTTTGCGTACGTCACTGAATACTATATACAAAGGCCCTTATACATTTATATAAACATATGTGTCTTTAGAAATCGCATAAATCTTATGTAATGCATATTGCACCTAAATTATGTAGTTGCATGCATACATACTTAGGTTCCATCAATATGTATTGTAGATACATTTTACTCTCCCAACTTACATAATTAAAATCCATAACTTAGATTTAAATTATAAATTTGTAGGTAGGTCCCTATGTAACTATTCCTTGAATCATCCATTCGACAATTCATTATACTAAGAATCAAGGTAATCTTACCCAAATAGGCTTTAAACCTGCATAAGATAACTACACCTAACTAACTAAACCTCATTAGCTACATTAAAGTTGTTAGCTACAAGAGCTAGTTCGTACGATACAGACGTGCATTTAATTTTTCTCAAAATTGGTCCAATCTATCATTGGAGATATTTACTCTCAATCAATCAATTGAGAAATATACAAATTAGAGAATATAGCATCAATTCTATGGATATTTTTTTTTTTTTTTTATAACTTTTGCACGCGCTCAAGGGATTATGAATACCCTTTATATGTTTTTCTTAACACAGCGCGGGCATCCGGTGGAAGAAGAGAAAGAAGGATAGGAAACATGTGTGGCGCGATGTTCTGAGACTAGAGCTGGTTGTTGTCTTAGATTTATCTCCAGGGATGGCGGCTGAACTAATGCGGAGAGAATTACCGTGTCTTATTTATTTATGTCCCTTATAATTCGCATTATTTTATTTATATCGTCATATTTTATGGGTATGCTAGTTTACTCAATCACATGTTGTTAGTGTTATGCCTAAACTGCATGTAATGAGCAAAGCAGCAACTTATTTTTATGACAATTTTTAGATGGTTTTTTAAATGGAATATAAGAAGACATAGACAACGGCAGGAATCGAACCTGCAACCAAGAGGTTGACAGGCGAGCACACAACTATCGCGCCGCGGCCACCCCCGATAGAACATTTTTGAATGTTCTTCATTTAAATTCTGCAAAATTGTTCTATCCTATACAAAAATGTTTCTAAAATTTGGAGCTTAGACTAAAGTGGCTACGAATTATAACGATATAAAGTTCATAAGCTCAACTGAAAAGGTTCATCTACCATATTGACAAATGAGATCTTAATTCCATTTCTAATTGAAGTTTAATGGTTTTATTAATTTTTTTTTAATAAAATAATAATTTGAAGTCAATAGGTGTGTTTTATTGGGAATCTATCCATTGTACCGTAAGTAATTCCCAAAAAAACCCATCGACCGTAGCATGGACCGTAGATTTTTTATTTTTGTAAAATTGGTACCCCTGCACAAGTAATGAAATAGTCTTTTGCAAAGTAAAATTAAGAAAATATCAAAGTTATGAACAATAATTAGCTTTTATTCATATAAAATAGAAAGTAGAAAAACGTACCAATACTTAATTTATGTTACAAACCTATTTCTTGTTTTCATTTTTTCTGCAATTGCAATTTTAAATTCGAACATTCATTTTGCACCAATAGAATGGAAATGATAGTGAATGGCTTTGTTTATAGACTATGGTCAAGTCCCTTTTACACAGTCCAATTTTTGTATTGCTTTAAAAATGGTCTATGCATTTCACACGAGGAAACAAAAGTGCCGGTGATTTACTTGTTTCCTTTTAATGTTTCTTGGTTTGGAACGCACACTACAACGTAGTTTAAATTGTTCACCCCCTTATGCTTTTATTTATTTTCTGAACTTATCGATAGCTAGAGTTTTATTTTTCAAGTCAATTTACAAATTTATTTTCTGAATATGTTTTGCTTTCAATTCAATATTTACTCATCAGACTGGACGCGGAGTAAGTAACAAAAAGTTAACATTTGGTTTGCCATTTCACCATTTTGCATCACAAAAATGTATGCCCAGTCCACGTCCATATACTAAATCGAATACCGCTCATGGCCATCGTCCATTAAACAGTGAAGAAAAAGCACACTTTGTGAGTTCAGTTTCCGCTTAGTGCGTTTAGGCTAGGCGCGCACATGCAATTTTGCCGAAACGAAATAGTTTAATCACTAGTTAAACGATGATCGCGCACATAAGCAACTTAAAAATCAATCAACGAGATAAACAAACATCATTTTGATTTAATGTGCGCGCAGTTACATTATAGTTCGATGTGATACAAACTGAAGAACTTATTTGGGGCGATCGTTCGATTTGTGCCAAAACACAAACTCTTAAGTTGCTCGAATCGCGGAGTGAATAGTTTTTGCATGTGTGCGCACTCTCATATAAGTCCAGGGAATTCTCGTTAGCAACAAAACTGTTGCAAAACTGAAAGTTGCATATGTGCGAGCCTCTGGGCTTATGGCTCATAGAATTGTATACGAATAAATATTTTGCGGCGCAGTGTCAAGCAATCCTTCTATAGTGCAGTTCCACCCAATGCGGTTTGTCTTCTCAAATTGCTTTTTTATAGATCTAAATAAAAAGATGATTTTTATCACCAAACTCCGTTTATTTACAACTATCAATAAAAATTGAACACAAAACGAAAATTGGGCTTGGTTAGTCAAAAATAAAAGTTAAACGGAATTCATACGATAAATATTGGTTTCTTTTTCAAAATGGATATCAAAATTTGTTAAAATTGATTAATTGACATTAGGGGTATGCAAAATTGCAGATATAGGTGCAATTTTAGACGTACTTCAGAAAATAATTGAGCAAAGAATACAGTTTTTAATAGTAAAAGTCAAAAACTTTTCAGAAGAACAGCTTATAATTTATTAAAAAAAATGGAGTTATCTAAGATTTGAGAAATATAAACTGGCCAACTGTTAAAAAAAAATAATCAAAAAGATCGATTTGTGTTAAATTAATAATTATAACACTCCATGAACACATCCATCGAGATTCAATTCAATTATCAATCGTACCAACAAAACTAACAAAATCAGAATCGAGACTCGACTGAACGTCAACCAGCCATCCACCGTTCTACTTTCGCTTTTTATCGACCGTAGCGAATTGTATGTAAAATGCTACGACGGATAAAATTACGGCGAATAAATTTCCCAATAAAACACGGATAATAATAATTAAATTTGATTTTTTTGTATTCTAAGTAAATTAACGAGCTGGTGCAGAAACTAAAATAAACAAATTCCTATAAACGTATCCAAATAAAAACAACATCCCCATAAAAATCTATAATTTGTTCATCTATCTACCAACAATGCGTATGCCCCTTCAAATTTTAAAAATAAATTCAAAACTATCTCCTGGGAGTATGCATCATTTTATATTATATGTAGTTGTGTTTCTGCAACATTAAGACCTGTTCAAAATGTGAAAAAAAATTAAGAAAACATAAAGATTGATTCTAAACAAACATAACCACCCAACCTACCCACCTCAATGTGTATATACCTATTCATCGAAATGCATAAGGCATTAAATAGATAAGGTTTTCTGGCCATTAACTTTTTTTTTTAAATAAACATCACTTTAATATTTAATGTTTACAAACCATTTTCAAAACATATTTAGTGAGCTCATCCTTCGTACATTCATACATAATGTACATATGAGGTGGGTCTAGGCGGATTTAATAGTGCAGGTGTCAGTTGTGCCGCGATAATTGTGTCGATAAGTTCCCTGTGCTTTTACTAAATAAAGTTTCTATACTTGTACCAGGCCGGTTGCAATGTCCACAGGGATTCAACAATTTGGTAGTTCAGTGCGCAAGTCACTTTAAAATGTTTTGAATTTGAAACATCTTCATTTCGCCTCATTAAGAAAAGAGTCTATTATCTATTGCTAACAACTGTTGACGGTTGTTGTGCTTTTAATTATTATTTCTATCGGAAAAGAGATCGTAGACACTTTGCGGCTAAAAGACTGATCTCTTAATATGATAGTCGTGTTACTTGGAGAAGAACCAAGTGTTTGTATGTTTCGTATTTAATTGAATTGCTTACCTACTTTTTGATTGTTTTGGATTTGAACAAGGGCGAACTTTGACGTGTAATGAATTATCAAAGGTATGATGCTACTTGTGTGCTTAAAAAAAAAACTAAATCATTACAAGTCGTGCTAAGAAATTTGTAGGTAAATATAGTAATTATGTGAATATTTTGAGATGCTAATTATAAGCAACAAGGTCGGGGCATGAATTTTTGTTGACCGAATTTTGAACTTTGTAATTGAAGATGAAACCAACATTTCTGTTATTGTGGAAACAATGGTGTAATCTTTGTGATGTAATTCATTCTAACATGTCTATTTATGAGTGTTTGAATTGACAGTTAACAAATAACTCGTAATTATTGCAATGCGGTGGATATAGGGTAAACTGGGGTACTTTGGAAAACAGGACACATTTGAACATGAAAGTTTAGATGCAAACGTTTCATAGCAAACTCATTTAAATAAAGTAAACGCCATGAACTTTTACTTTTTTTTACTTGCGATTATAGGTACTATAAGGCAAGTTATGCATTCGTCGAAAAAAAAATTTTGAGATAACAATCAAACGTGACATTACGATGATAGCGAAGACGAAAAAAGATGGTCTAAAAATTCTGTATGTCTGTCTGTCAGTCTGTCTGTATGTACGAGTATGTATAGACACCTACAGCCCAAACGGGTGGACAGAATTGCTTCAAACTTGGTATAGAGTTTTTTGGGTATTGTAAAGAGGGGAAATTGAAATTTTTTTTTAGCTCAAAAAATAACGGTACCTGCCATATAACCGTTACGTTGAAACCTATTTTTCTCGGAAACGGCTCTAACGATTTTGATAAAAAAATCAGTGTGGGTTTTTAGCTACGACCGATCATATAGTTTGAAAAAAAAGTTAGAAAAATGTCTAAAAACGGTACTTTCCATAGGACCGTTTTTTGCTTTCGACTATCTCATAAATGGCTTAACCGATTCTTTCGAAATTTCACAAAAATATAGGTTTAGGTTGCCCAAATTATACCGCGTACCAATATTTTTAATTAATATTTTTTTGTATTTTTAATTTATTATTCGAAAACTGCTCATTAAATTTTGTTCAAAAATTATATTTATTTGTATTTTCGAATTTTGTTAATATTTTCAAAAAGTTTTTTAAAAGTTTAAAAAAAAAACTTTTTTTCTCAAAAGCCGCTCCACAGATTAAAAAATTTTTTTTCATAAATTCAAATTTATCCAAGAAATAAAATGGCGTACTTTTTCTTGAGCTCAAATTAGTTTAAGTATTTATTTTAGAATTTTGAATTATTTTTTCTTTAATTAAACAGATTAAATCTTTTGTTTTTAAGTTTATATTATTAAATATTTAATATTGTCATACCAATTTATTTTAGAATAAAATTAATGAAATTTTGTATATGCATATACAAAATTGAGTTAAAAATGACTTTAAAAATATATTTAGATTTTTAATAGAAATCTTTTGCATACGATGTGATCGAACATAAGAGCAAGTTCATGCGATCCAGTCGTGCATTTTATTTAATTTTGCAATGGATAATGTGACTTTTGAGCACACTTTATGAACATAAAATAACATATGCGTTGAAACCAGTGCTCAAGAAGTTTGGGGATCCGTTTGATTTTTGCGAAACCCCAGTACGGCTTTCTATTGGTATTGGTATGTTTCATAACTTAAAAGTAAGATAATTCGAAGTAAAAATGATGAAGGATTAGGTTCAAGTTTGTATAAATTATTTGGTGAAAATTGTAATAAGATTTTGTTTTTAAATAATCCAAATTTCCTATTTATTTTAACTGAATTGATATTTTTATGTGATAAACGTTACATGCTGTGATGTGCTTTCCAGTTGAGGTTTTTCTCGCCCACTCGCGCCGGTTAGCCAGGATCATAATGAAGAAAACACGAAACTCCAAATGAAGGTATTTAAAACCTTATTACAAAATATTTATTAAAAACAACTCATTAATTGACAACTACAAACGATATTTAGTTCGAATAATTTCTGGTTACGGCAGGTCTTAAGTCTGGTATATTAGTATATTGGTTATTAGACGGAAGTAGAGGTACTTCCTCGTTACAGTGTTTCATATTTTGGTTTTAAGTAGTCCTTAGTTTCACTTGTGGATCTGGTAAAACTTTTGAAATTTCTTGTTTCTGATAACGTTCGACAGTGATAGTCTATGAAGCCCTGGCTTGTCAGGTATAACACTTAAGTTTAGACTAGTAAAGATCAGCGGGTACTAGGGCCCTGGTCGTACTCGACACAGCAGGGCGAATCTATGGTTTTTAAACAGGTACTAGGCAAATGGGTCGCACTCGACAAGGAAGACCGAGGCTCTGGTAGATCAGCGTGTACTAGGACCCTGGTGGTACTCGACACAGCAGCTCGAAGCTCTGGTACATAAACTGGTACTAGGCCCCTGGGTGGCACTCGACACGGAAGGCCAAATCTCTGGTAGATCAGCGGGTACTAGGACCCTTGTGGTACTCTATACAGCAGAGCGAAGCAGGTACTAGACCCCTGGCTGGCACTCGACACGGAAGGCCGAATCTCTGGTAGATCAGCGGGTATCGAAACCTCTGGAGGCAATTGCCACCTTACTTGCAACGAAACCCTTTTCAACTGGTGGGGGGAAGCCTCGAGCAATGATGACCAGATCGACTTACCTCGTCTATGGTCAGATTCAAACTAATAAATAAAAAACAGATGTATATATCACCAAAAGAACTTAAGCGTGGTCAAAATGGCCATGATTTTCGTTCGTCATTGCAGGTCCTCATATAATATTTTTGGTAAGAACCAAGTATGAACTGTAGTATGATGAACGAAAATCGAAACCAAAATTAATTTTTCGGTGACGTCATATGCTTATAATGACGACGAATTGTATTTAGTTAAAACGGAATTTCAGCTGTATGAAATTCGATAGTGGGTCGTCAGTGATGGTTATTTATAATTTAAAGTTGATTTTCGCTATAACGCTTTCTTCCAAGGCTTGGTTATACTTTTAATATTTGTATTTTTTTCTATAAATATTTTAAAAATAAGCAAGCAACAAATATCCAGTTTTAACGCCTTATGGAATTGCACTAAAAATTGTTCTTGTCAAATAAACATATATCAGTAGTTATCGAAAATATGTGCATAGTTAAATTCACTATCTAAAAAAGTTACGTAAATTAATTATCTAAATCTTTTCTGTAAGAAATAATCAGGACAGTGAAAGACCAGAAAGTTGTTTAGATAGAGGTAGTTTGTGTAAGTTGATCAAAATGTAGGTTTTCCTTTCGTCATTCTTGGTATCTTTCTGACGTTCCAAGCATTTGTACAAGCTTTCAATTGGCAATTCAGGGTGATGTTCTAAACATTTATAAAGTCTTCCTTTCTCAAAGTGATAAAAACTTGTGAAGTATTTTAAAAAAACGGAAACTGTCTCGGAAAAATATTAATTTTAAGCCTCCTCTCTCTCTCAAAACAAATATAGATTCTCCACCGCTTTGTTTCAGTAAAAAAAGTCAACAAATTGTTTCTAGGCACTGTCCGAACTTCATATCGACACGTGTGCACCGACTGATATTTTAGTTTTCTTCTGCTCAGTTCGTTAGAAGAGACGTCAAAGAAGTTAGATGGGTGTAACCTACCCACTCAAATTGTAAATTGAACAGATTTGGAAAAAGTAGCTCCTCACAAACCGTATCGAAAGTTAACATACTTTAGCGCTATTCCTGTTAGCTATTTGTCGCTAATACTGTAAACTTTTCTAGTCGCAAAAACTATATCTATAAAAGGATTTTTAAGAAAAATCATGGACTTCCATATATACCAAGATACTGAACACTTTGAGTAGCCATGTAAACAAAGTGAACCCGACCCGTCATCCAGAAGAAGCCAAATACGCAGATTATTCCCCATACAAGCATATGGGAAGTTCTGTTAGTTTATTTAAATTTTTGGAATTTAATTTTTTTAAAATGATTTTCAGGCCATTTGAGGAATTTATCCTGCAGGCGAAATATATCCTGATTTTAAAAAAAATCCAAGTTTGTTTATTTTTATAATTTTCCGGTTATTTTCTACTTTACTAATTTTTCTCATCATGAAGAAATATTCGCTCCAGAAGAAAAAAATAGCCAATCGGTAACAAAATTATTCGAAAAAATAAGTCAACACAGAACTTTCCATATTTTTGCATTTAGGAAGAATTACCTTCTCTGGAGGCTAGGCTTCACCTTTTGATACGAAGTTGGGTATCTAGGCAGTAGATATATAGAAATCTTTGGTAAAATACATAAATATTTTTGTAAATTTGTTTGTCTACTATTAGCTAGTCTTCTTGCATTTACACTTATTACAATTGGTTGCTAAGGCAATTTTATTTTCCAAAAGAAATTGTGTTTCAAAATCTCCATAATTCTCTAAGACGCGTTGCTTCGATCTGCAATAACAAACAATTTTCGACACCTCAGTCAGAAGCTTGTTCCACATTCTATTGAATAGCAATCATTGATTGCAATATCGATTTTGTGGTATCTTTCGCACGTCCTCGCCATCTTTCAAACGAGAAATGGATACCTCCCACCTCTTATAACATCTGTAGTACAGCTTGCATAAGTTGCTTACCCAAATGCTTAATTACGACGATGAGGAAAAGAACAGCGAAATTCACGCAGCTTTTAAAACTAGACATTGGTCAAATAAACAGGAAAATAATTTCGCCATTTTCTGGTGTATATTTATCGGATCGCTTCATTACTTGTTGGCAATTAATTCTCTTTTTGTCCCACTTTTTAGATATAAGTCATCCTTAGGCTATGGTTATCTATGTATAATTTTTAAAATTGATTTTTAATTTTTTTAAGTAAAATAAATAAAATAAGCAAATCAAAAAAATATATAGTCCCACTGTGCGCCGGCAACTAGTTCTGCAACATTAGTTACTAATGTAAATTCTTAACTTTTGTTTCGGCTGTTTCATTTTTGCGCACAAGTGCGCCGCTCTAATTATTTTACAAAAAAGTTTATTTAATAGAAGACTGGCTCATTGTGCCAGGGCCTTTAGAAATTTGTTCAGCTGATGACAAGCAGACAAAATAATTTCCAACAACGACAAAGCAATGTTTAAACAATTTACTATAATTTTTTTTTTGTTTTTCCACTGTAAACAAAACATAAGATAATTTTGTGTTTATTTTCGAAACCGGCAGGTCATCCACTAAATTGAATTATGGACTACCGGATACTTTTGTTTATTTTTATTTAATTGTTGCGAAGCATTTGAATAAAAAAAAAAGGAAAAAAAATACAACTGCCAAACTTTAATATGTTTGTTTATAGATTCTTCGGATTCGGGGCATTGATATGTTTACTGAGCTACGTAAGCTTTTCGAAAGGTCAAGAGAATCCCTTTGAAGTGAATAGTACAAGTACTTCGAGAAGCGGTGGCGGAAGTAATAAGAATTTGTTTACGAATAACAACACATCTGTGGAATCGGACGTGGTTAGCGATGATGATGATGACGAAGATGATAACGAAAAAATAGATAAACTTGCTTACGATTACGATGAAGACTACGATCAGCTGAGGAAATCGATGAATAGAACTAAAACAAACTCAGGCATAATTTATACATGGGCGAAATGGCCAAAATGGAACAAGTGTTCAAGGCCCTGTGGTGGTGGAGTTCAAACTCGTATTCGAAATTGTGTTGAGAAGTAATATTTTAAAATGAGATTAACATATTTTACTTACTGGCAAACATTTTTGTTCAGGAAGCAAACTGGGAGTGAGTTATTTATAACGGAATTCCAACCGGGTGCTGATGGTGTCAAGGGATGCTTTGGAGTTTGGAAAAAATTTCGAATGTGCAACCAAAAAGTAAAAAAAAAAAAAAATTAATTTTAAGTATAGATGACACCGTTAAAAAATTAAAAAATTTATTTGCAGCCCTGTCAAATAGATGAAGATTTTCGCAATCAGCAATGTGCCATGTATAACAAAACACCATACAAGGAAAATCTTTTCCAATGGGAGCGATATATAAAAGGTAACAATAGAAACCTTTAAACCTTAAGCACATATGTGTGGTCAAATGTTCGGCTTTTCGGAGAATAATTGCTTACTTTCTTTGAACATTTTTCTCTTCAAGATTTCTAAATTTCACTGGTTTTTCAATAAACATAAGCATTTGATGATGCATTTTTTTTAAGGAAGGGAACAGTTTCTGTTAGCTTATTGTACATACAGTGGCTGGCAATAAAAATTCCCCACCTAAATTAATTATTTTTCGTAGAACAATCGTAAAAAATTGAAATTAAGCATACAAAAATGAATAAGTCTATTATTTCCAATAAAGTATTTTATTCTTGTTTCAAAAACAAAAAAAAATCATCACAAAGTAAAAATGTCCTAATCCTTTTTACCAATAACCCATTTCTGACATTTTGGAAATGAGGCTAATATTTTGCTCTGACTTATTTTGTTCCATTCTTCTTGTAAAATTCTATTTCCAATAAATTGTTGCCATATATTTTTAATAATCAGGAGGGTACTCATTTCCCTTTGACACTTTGGTTGAGTCCTTCGGATTATTGTTTTGATTGAAATGAATACTATTTTCAGTTACAAGATGTTCAGCAATATTTTGCAAATTGTTTTTCAGAATAACTAAATATTGATACATATTTTTCAATAAAACCTTCAGTCTAGATGCTGAGTAAAACTATAACATGGCGACCAACATGTTTAACAGTGGGGCGCAAATGCTTTGGATTCATCTCTTCATTCAGTTTTTTCCAAATAAGCCTTTCATTCGTGAATATATCATTTTTTGGCGAACGAAAAATCCCTCATTGCGTAGTTGTAGACGAACTCCAAACGAACCCTTTTGCCTTCGATATAATGTAGGTACTTAGGGAAAGTTTTGCATTTGAATACAAAAATGGAACACGAAAAAATTGGGTCACGTAATTCCATCTGTCTGTCTGTCTATACAACGTCAACGCTTTACAGCCTAAACTTTTGAAGCGATTTTCTTCAAACTTGGTATTTAAACGTTTTAGGTGATTGTCTAAAATAGATATTTGAAGTGGTTTTTTAGGGCCAAAGCTATCGGTATCTGCCATACAATTTTTTCTACCATCTTAATTATCTTAAAAACGGCTGTAACGATTTCAATAAAAATTGGTGTGTGTAATACTTTGGGTATGGTCTACATTTTGACCAAACATTTTTTTTGAAATATTTTGTTATTAACGGTACCTGCCATACAACCATTTTATTGATTTTCGACTTCTCATAAACGGCTCAACGGATTTCGATAAAAAAATGTATGCAGAAGATCCTTTAAATTCTTAATAGTATTGCATTTCAAAATTTTCGAAAAATATTTTTTTTTTTGAAAATTCAATAATTTGAAAACGGGCGGACAATTTTTTTTTTAAATTTTGTTTTTGTGTTTATATTATAAAATATTTAAAATGTTCACACCAATTTTTTTCTAGAAAAAGTTTAAGAATTTTTATATATAAAAAATTTAGTGAAAAACTTTAAAAATATATTTAGCCGTTTTATTAAGAATCTTTTGCATATAATGTAATCGAACATAGGAGCAAGTGTGTGCGATACAGTCGTGCATTTTATTTTACTTGCGATTAAAGGTACTATAAGGCAAGTTATGTATTCGTAAAAAAAGAATTTCTAACGATCATAGAGAACACCAAAAAAGTGGATCCCCTAATTCCGTCTGTCTGTCATTCTGTCAGTCTGTCTGTTTGTCCTCAAGTCTACAACCTAAACGGTTGGATAGGTTTACGTCAAACTTGGTACATATTGTTTTTTCGGTAATATGCCCACACGTTTTTTTCATTTTTTTATGGTGACAAATGACAGTAGCTCCTATACATTTTTTCTCGCGCCAAAAACAAAAATCTCATTTTTCTCAAAAACGGCTCCAACGACTTTTATAAAAAAAATCAATTCATTAGTGAAGGGAAGGCTACCTTTTGACAATTTTTTTTTTGGGAAAAAATTATTATTTTTGGTATCTCTAGTAGAAACATTTTTTTGGTTTTCGATTTTGTCGGAAACGGTTAAGTTGATTTTTTTAAATGTTTTACGCAGAAGCTACTAGAAAGTTTAAACACTATTGTATACCAACATTTTTCAAAAAAAAAATCGACCCAATAGATTTTTTCTAAACTTCGTATTTAGTGGTTTCTTGACATTATCTTGAATAGTTAAAAAAAATATTTTTCTAAAATAAAAAATAACGGTACCTCCCATACAAATGTTAGGAAACCTTTAAGAAAAAAATTAATTTCTCGAAAACGGCTCCAAGAATTTTTATAAAAAAATTGTGTGTTCTTAAATTAGTACAGTTCACTTTCAAGTATAAAAATATTTTTTTTGCGTACTTATTAACGGTACTTCCCATAGAACCACTTTTCATATTTTCGATTTTCTCAATATTGGATGAACCGATTAAAATACATTTTTTTATACAATGCTCCCTAAAATTGTTAATAAAACTTCATACTCAAATTTTCAAAAAGAAAAGTTTTCGATTTTTAAAAAAATAAATACAATTTTTATTTTGAAAAATCTTTTTTTTTTTCTAAAAATGTTTTCAAAATTTTATATATAAAAAATTAATTTATTAAAAAACCGCTCCAACGATTTTTGAAATTTTTTTTCACAGATTCTCATTTATCAATGAATTAAAACTGCATCTTTGTTTTCCCTCAAACTATAACGACTAAGCAATATAAGAACATTCAATTATTTGTTTTATCCATTTATTTTTACATTATTATTATTACCTTTTTACGAATTTTTGCGTACGTCACGGAATACTAAATACAATATAGGCCCTCATACATTTATATAGACATGTGTATGTGTCTTTAAAAATCACATGAATCTTATGTAATGCATATTGCACCTAAATTATGAAGTTTTGCGTATATAGCTACCTACCTACCTACATCCTTCATTTTCATTATTATATGTACATGTTAACATACTTAGGTTCCATCAATATATATGTAGATACTTTTTACCCTCCCAACTTACATAATTAAAGTCCATAACTTAGATTTAAACTTACATTTGAAGGATGCTACCTATGTAACTATTCCTTGAATCATCCATTCGACAATTCATTAGATTAATAATCAAGGTAATCTTACCTACATAGGCTTTAAACCTGCATAGGATAACTACACCTAACTAACTTAACCTCAATGGTTAGCTACATTAAAGTGCTTAGCTCCAAGAGCAAGTTCGTACGATTTTTTTTTCATTTTCAACTTTCTTATAAACGGCTCAACAGATTTTGATCAAAATTCTTATACGGCAGATTCTTCGAATTCTAAATAATACTGCATTTCAAATATTTAGAAAACTGTTTTTGTTTTTGGATTTTTAATGTTTTTTTGAAAATTCAATATTTCGAAAACGTTTCTGACGATTTTTTCTAATTTTTTTTTTTAAGTAATTAGTAATTAGGTATAAAATAAAAAAAATTAAGAATTCTTTTGTATAGAAAATTAAGTAATAAACAACTTTAAAAATACTTTTAGCCGTTGTTATTAAAGATCTTTTGCATACAATTCGATCGAACACATGAGGAAGTACGTGCGATCCAGTCGTGCATTTTATTTCTACATATTTTGTTATTAACGGTAACTGCCACACAACCATTTATTTGATTTTGGACTTTCTCATAAATAGCTTCACGTATTTCGATCAAATTTTGTATAAATAATACTACATACCAAAATTTTCGAAAAATATTTTTTTGGGTTTTTGAAAAAAAAAAATAATTTCTTTTTGAAAATTCAACATTTCGAAAATGGGTGGCCATTTGCTTTGAAGTTCATTTTTTTAAGATCATTTTTTTAAATACATAAAATTGTCATACTAAAAAAAATTATAGAAAAATATTTTCGGAATTTTCTAATTAAAATATCAAGCAAAAAAACCTAAAAACACATTGAGCTGTTTCTACAAAAAATCTTGTGCTTAAGATGTGAAATTGAAATATTATTTTAAGTTGGTTTTTTGTCTCCAAGTTGTTAGTTTTTTTAATAAAAAAATGTTTTTTGCTTATATTAGCCGTGTTTTATTTTCCCCGTGATCCAGATAAGATCATCTATTTATTTGCGTTAGAACAAAAAAAAGAATTTAGTTTTGTTGTTGTAACGCAAATAAATAGACGATCTGATCTGAATCACGGGGAAAATAAAACACGGCTATTATATAAACCAATTAACAACTTTATAAAATTTGTAATATACAGCGACGCGTTTCGGAGTGTTCTCCAGCATCCGGCGTTGAGCTTTGGTTTACTCTTTTGGTATTGTTTTGCCATATTGTTCTCAAGTGCGACTTAATCAGCTTTTAGTTATTGGTAATATTTTGTTGTCTTCTTCTATGATGTGTGTATTTCAGTGCTGTTCGTATAATGTACTTGTTTTGAAAGTTTTGAAAAACTTATTTTTCCCGAGAACGGCTCCAACGATTTTGATACACAAATTTTGAGAATTTTTTTGTTGGTACTGACTATTATTTAATCAGTACCAAATTTACGTGAAGTCTATTCACGGTACCTTTCACGCAACGTTTTTTTTATTCTTTATTTTATCGGTAACGGCTCTTGGGATTTCTGTCAAATTTTATATTTGAGAAGGTCTATGTCGCCAAATCAATCAGCATATCAAAATTTTGAATAACTTTTTTTTTCTAATTAAAATTATTATTTTTTAAAAAATCAATATTTTTAAAACTAATCAAATAAAATTATTTTAAATCTTATAATCACATGTAAATTAATAAACTCTAAAATACTCCATACCAAAGTTTCCAATTTTTTTTTTCCCATAAGACTTTATGTTTCGGCGTTTTTTGTTGATTCAAAAAAAAAAGTCTTACGCTTTATCACTTGCATTTCAATTTTTCATATTTTTTTTTGTATATTTCCAGAAAACCACGAGTGTGAACTCAATTGCAAGCCCGTCAATCTGAACTCATACACAACTCTTGCTAAATCAGTCATCGATGGTACCCCGTGCACAAGACCAACCATTTACTTCACTCATTTCTATCGAGGACGTGCTGTATGTGTCGAAGGAATTTGCAAGGTTAGTATAAAAAAAAAACAAAATTCTTAATCTACACAAAATCACGTTGGCAGGATCACACCAATTTCATTAATCGCATTTTAAACGGGCGACAATCGGTTCAATTTAAGTTAATCAGTTTCAAAATATACCTATATGCTCGCGGATTTCTTTGATAGGCAGATCAATTTGTGGATGGGAAAATAGCAATAAATGAGGATAATGATGATCCATCAATGGGCTGTTCATAAAAGTTCAAAAGATCAATGAGATCGTTTTGAGGTGATTTACTTGCGAGCAAACCATTATTGCTTTTAGAATGGAATTCGGTTTAAATTCGTAAAATGGCCAAGCTCTCTCCTAAAATGTGTTCAATTATTCCAAATTAAATTCAAATACATAAATTCAAACTGTCGTCCGATCAGTAAATTTCGTGCTCAGGTCTAAACAACCAGTGTTACATTTTTCCCATGTGACAATATTAACCTAGAAACATTTATTTTACTGCGCGCCTTTCTACGCCGGCCGGCCGGACGGCCACAACTCACGAACGCTCGTTTAAGTGTGTGATTATCCTTAATTTTCTACCCTAATATGGTCTAAACTGGGCTCCGATAAAAAGCAGCCTTTTAATTTCAACGTACAAGCCTCCACCGCAGCACATCTTGGAACCATGTTATGCATTTCTGGAAGGTAAAAAAATGTGATCATATACAGAAATTATCGGTAGATTTTCCTTTAATTCAATTTCGTGCAGAAGGATTTTAGTTTTTTTTTTCAAGATCATCCCGATCATTATCTGCGGATAGTGGACACACGATCGTGTTCTTCATCCAGCATATCAGATTGATGACAATGTGATTAGTTTTGAATTTGATAGCAATATTTTTCGTCATCAGTTTTTCTCGTAAGACATAAAGACGGTTGAATTAATTCACTCTCTGAGAGAGATTATTCAAGTATCTGCGTCTGTATATCTACGAGTATGTCTATCTATTTGGTTGGGCTATTTTCGATTCGAATTGTATCTGTTAAATATCTAGAGAGATGGTGATGGCAGATGATGTTGGAAAACAAAATATTGTAGTCCATACGTTTGTGATTTGTCAACCTATCAACAGACACTAGATCGCCTCGGCTCGCCTCAATTCAATTCAGTGCGGTATCCAAAAGATAGTTTGTTTTCATATCTTGTACAAGTATCTAATGTTGCTGTAGGCCAATCTTTTTTTCCCTCTAATTCAGTGTCATCTGCATCTATCGCTATACGAAGATATACAGTATCTTTAGAGACCTACTCCTTACAATTGCGTGCTGATAATAATTGTTTGTGGCGTACAAAACGGGTTGTTGGTGAATTAATTTTCTTCCTGTGATATCGTAGAATTACATATTTTGCCAGAAGATATTTTATCTTGAACGGTATTTGATCAATTGTGACTATAATTCGAAGGAAAATTACCGGTAATTAGTCGTTGTGTTGGGTTAGCCGGCTAAAAGGCAGACGCGGCTGAGAAATAAAATTCAAATAGCCTCAAGAAGTGCAGATTTCGCATATGTCTGTAAAGTGGGTTATTAGTATAGTTCTTTCAATTTTATTTATTTTGTTTTGTTTTTTTTTTATGATGCAATTGCTGAAGGAAGTTGAACCTTTAAGGAAGTAATTTTAGTAAAAGATTTATCGTTTGGCTGATTGGCAGATAGTATCTATGGGAATATTGCCGCAAAATATTGAGCAAGAAAATAAATCCGTATTCCGTCGGAACTTAAAAAATTGTCAAACACAATTTATGGACTATGGATTATATTTCATAAATATATTCGACCGGGTAAACTCAGTAAATAAAATTTAGAAGTGTGGTTCTGTTGATAGTGTGCTTTTCTATAAATCGAATGCCTATGTCCGGTGGGACTTGATGATTTAAAAAAACATCATATTCTCAAGAGCACTTTAAAGGATCAATCTTTTCTATCGATATTTTGTAATTTGTTCCAGATTACAGTTAAAAGGCCATAAGAATATAATAAAAAATATATTTGCTGCAATATGTTCGATGCATCTCAAGAATTATATAAATGTCACATAAACTTTTGTTTCCAAAAAGAAAAACACCAATAAAAAGCCAGCAATAAAATTAAACGTTTTTATTTTTTTTTTGGTTTTATGGCTTTTTTTGTGACTATTAACCAGGTGTTAATTTAAATACACACTTGAAATATATTATCAAATACCTATTTTCAATAGTTTTGTTTTTTTTTTTTAAATTCGAAGAGAATATAAATAGATAATTTAAATTTAAGAAAATTGAGTTTTCTGCTTAGTATTTTATATTGAATAAACTTTAACTAAGAAATCACTTTTTTATGGACTTTTAATTTCAATTATTTGTTCTCGCAAATAGTTACAGTTCATCAATTTAAAATAATCTAAGTACCCACAGTATGGGCTCAAACTAGACTGTAAATAAATTGAAGTATAACTATAACCTTGTGTTATTCCAAAATTACTCAATGATGGAAACATTTACATCTCTAGAACACCGTCGAAATGTTTCATGTATTTCGTTATTTTATGGCTGTTTTTATATATAAAATACACGATTGGATCGCACGAAATTGCTCTTATGTTCGTTTACATCGTATGCAAAAGATTTCTATTAAAAATCTAAATATATTTTTAAAGTCGTTTTTTAATTAATTTTTTATATAAACAAAATTTCTTTGAAAATTGGTATGAAAATATTCTAAACATTTAGTAAAAGATATAAACTTAAAAGCAAAAGATTAAATCGTCTTAATCTAAAAAAAAAAATAATTCAAAATTCTGAAATAAATACTTAAAATTATTTGAGCTCAAAAAAAAGTACGCCATTTTATTTCTCAGAGAAATTTGAATTTTTGACAAAAAAAATTTTAAAATCTGCCGGTTTTTGTCATTTTTTTTAAACTTTCAGAAAACACTTCAAAAAAAATCAAAAACGCCAATTCATAGGTATTCAGCAAATACATATAACTATAATTTTTGAAACAAAAATTATTGAGCAGTTTCAAAATATAAATATAAATTTTAATTTTTTTTAAAAATACAAAAAGAAAATTAAATTTCCCCTATGTAACAATACCTAAAAACTCTTTATACAAACTTTGAAACAATTCGGCCCAACCGTTTGGACTGTAGGTGTCTATACATACATACAGACAGACTGACAGACAGATGGACAGAATTTTTCGACCTTCTTTTTTCGTCTTCTATCATCGTAATGTGATGTTTGATTGTTATCTCAAAACTTTTTTTTCAATGCACAACTTGCCTAGATACCTATAATCGCAAGTCAAAATTTTCTAGCGAAATAGCCAGTTGCTATTCCCCCTTAAAATATCCAACCTTAATACTCGCTCTTCTAGGAATGCTCATCAGTTTACCCCTAAGCCCAGCTTTGGACGTAATGTCAAGTACACAGATTCTTTTTTTAGTTTCAAAGGACATCCTATATACAAATTTTGATAGATATCCGTGGAACCATTTATGAGGAGGTCAAAATCAAAACCATGGTTTTGTGGCAGGTACCGTTAACAACAAAATATTCCAAACAAATTTTCGACCAAAATGTACACTATACCTACAGTAGTGCATGTTCGTTTTTTTGTGTACCAAAATCGTTAGAGTCGGTTTCGAGATTATTAAGATGGTAGACAAAAAATCACGGTAAGTACCGTTATTTTTGGGGCTAAAAGAACGGTTTTTTCCCAAATGCATAACTTGACCAACATATGTATGTATGTGTACCCATATGTATGTATGTACATATATCGGAAGTAAAAAATAATGGTAGTGGATAGAGGAAAAATGTCCTTTTATGTCAAATTTATAATTTCGTTAATTAGAATGATGTTGGTCAATAATTAGTTAATAAAATTATAAGAATTTTACTAAATCAAGTTTTTTTTTACTATCTCCTATCTGTATAGAGGCATGAATTATCTTAAGCTTTTTATCTCAAAGCAGACTATTTAAAAAAAAATCATTAAATCAGGAGAGTGCACTATACATTTGAATTATATGTATAGGATTGAAAATTAAATAAAATCAAATTTTAGTTGTCATATAATTGTTTGTTCATTTTACAGTGAATTTGAGCGTGGGAATTTTTTAAAACATTCACATATATAATAAGGCAAGTTTTGCATTTGAAATAAAAATCGAACTCGAGATTTCAATCAAATTTGAAATAACTATAACAGAGAACACCAAAAACGCGTCTTCCACCATTCCGTCTGTCTTTCTGGCTTTACAGGCTAAGCGATTAAAGCGATTTCCGTCAAGTCTTGTATCTAAGTGTTTTAGGTACCTGGCTAGATTCTTTTTTTAATTTTGTTTAGGTCCGTTAAATAATGTAACAATTTGTTGCAACAAAAATGGTAAATCTCAATTATCTCGAAAACGGCTCTAACGATTTTGATAAAAAAAATTCAGGGCACCTTTGCAATTATAGACCACATTTTAGTGAACAAAAATATTGTGATTGAAATGTTTTTAATGGGACATATTATAGACGTTTTTTCTATGTTTCCACTATCTCATAAACGGTTCAACGAATTTCGACCAAATGAATGGAAGATTTTTTTTTGAAATTATGTTTTAATGTTTATATTATTAGATAGGTACTTAAAATTCCCTGACAATTTTTTTTTTTGGAAATTAAAGAAATTTTGTATATAAAATTTTATAATTAATAAAACAGCCATTTTTTCTAAGAATCTTGTGCTTACAATGTGATCAAAAACAAGAGCAAGTACGTGCGATCCTGCCTGTTTTTTTTTTTTTTACAATCAAATTAATTTAAGCTCAAAAAAAATATGCCATTTTATTTGTTAGATAAATTTGAATTATGAGAAAAAAATTTTAAAAAATCTGTGGAGCGGTTTTTTTTTTAAACTTTTTGAAAACATTTTTCAAAAAAAAAATCCAAAACGCAAATTCATAGGTATTCAATAAATACATATAAATATAATTTAATGAATTTTTTTTTTTTAATGATTTTAAAAATACAATAATATACTAATTAAAAATATTGGTAAGCGGTATAATTTGGGCAACCTAAACCTATATATGTGTGAAATTTCGAAAGAATCGGTTAAGCCGTTTATGAGATAGTCGAAAGCAAAAAAAAAACGGTCCTATGAAAACTACCGTTTTAAGACATTTTTCTAATTTTTTTTTCAACCATATGATCGGTCGTAGCTAAAAACCCGCACTGATTTTTTTTTATCAAAATCGTTAGAGCCGTTTCCGAGATAAATAGGTTTGAACGTAACGGTTGTGTGGCAGGTACCGTTATGTTTATGCCTAAAAATAAAATTTCAATTTCCCCTCTGAGGAATGCCAAAATATTCACATATACCAAATTTGAAGGTAATCGCTTACACCGTTTAGGCTGCAGCTCCTTATACATACAGACGGACAGACTGTCATTTTTTGGCCATCACTTTTTTAGACTTCTCCATGATCGTAATGTCATGTTTGATTGTTAGATTTTTTTTTTTTTAAATGCATAACTTGCCTTATAGTACCTATAATCGCAAATAAAAATACACCGGAGGAAGTCAAAAGCACTGGGCTAAGATCAGTTTTCAGAATGCATGCTTCGATAGAGAATTTAAACAAAATTCATGGAAATCACGAAATTATCATTCACGATAATTTGAACTCAATGAAAATTGGAAAATCAAAACAAAAAGGAAATGGTTAGTGGATTACCAACGCACCATGGAGGTTTTCGAATCACCAATAACGTCAAACGAATAGTGCCATCTGTTTTGTTACAATTGTGTACTTCCTTGGCTAATACGAATCCATCCAAATGGCCCAAAAATTATACAAATCGAACGATCAGTCCTCGAGATGACAGTCTTTTCTATTGTACACACATATACATATTTCTTTTCTACAATATATGTGCGTTGTTTTCAATAGATGCTATTTCACCCCTTCTGTCACGAGAACTAAGTTACCGGCGCTCATTTTTGTTATGAAGTATAATTTTAAATTTAGGTATGCATAATATAATCCATTATGTACTTTCGTAATTGTGTTTTTTTAAATTTTTTTTATACAAAAAAGGTGTCTGCATACATTATTTGAAAAGGTGTACAAACTTGAAAACTCGTATCGACTGTAACTACCAAATTGGTCAACTATATTTAATGTTTTTGAATGCCTTGTCAATACATTTACATTGTTTGTATGTAAATCATTTTTTCTGTGATGCTATGCATTTGACCAGCATTTTTACACAAGACACCAATTAAAAGAAATCATCATTATTACAGTAGCGCACGACCAAATTACCATATGTACAAAGTACTTACATAATCAATACGTAAAATGGCTCATCTTAATAATTATTTCCTCAGAAATCTTGCTCTAAATGGTGAACCTTAATAAATTAAATATCGCCTGTCAGAAAAAAATAATTCATTTTTTTTCTAAAAATTTCACAACTCAATTACCAAAAAAAAAACAAATAATATTTTAATGAACTTGAAAAAACAACTTGATTTAATTTAGTGCATCCACTACTCGTAAATGAGACAGATTAATTTATTCACTAACAACTCTTTCGATCACAATTTTTGTATTTTATTGATTTTTTGTTTTGAAATGCATCAATGAAAAATGCCGAAATATTTTTTCTTGCATCTTGCATGAAACCATGAGTGTATAAATTATGGAAAATATTATTTAGAAAGGTTTAACGTGTAAGACAGTTGATGTTGTTTCTTTGTATTGAATCAAATATTTTAATAATAATTTAAAACACCTTTTTGACTTTGCAATTTTCCACAGTTGTGCATTTTGACTTATTTGTCATCCTCAACGAGTACTTTGATATATTGGACGTTGCGGAAAAAAATTTTTGTATCGTTTTTTATATACACAAAAAATATTTGTATTGAATGTTGCAGATAAGGTGAGCTCGTCTCATGTTGCAGAGAAATAAATTTGCCAATGAAAATCGACGTTTTGTTAGATACGTATCTTAGACTATACTATAGTTGGAGCCAATAAGTGGTTAAAATCATGTTAAAATATTCTGTTAAATCAATCTTTGAAAGAATAGGAATGAGTGATTGCTAATCTAATCTTTTTTGTACGTCTAGTGCTGCGTATTTTTTTGCTACAGTGTACTAGATTTTTACTTGCGATTATATGTACTCTAAGGCAAGTTATGCATTCGTCGAAAAAAAAAAGTTGTGAGATAACAATCAAACATGACATAATGATGATAGCAAAGACGAAAAAAGATGGTCTAAAAATTCTGTCCGTCTATATGTATGTCTGTCAGTCTGTCAGTCTGTCAATCTGTCAGTCTGTCAGTCTGTCAGTCTGTCAGTCTGTCAGTCTGTCAGTCTGTCAGTCTGTCAGTCTGTCAGTCTGTCAGTCTGTCAGTCTGTCAGTCTGTCAGTCTGTCAGTCTGTCAGTCTGTCAGTCTGTCAGTCTGTCAGTCTGTCAGTCTGTCAGTCTGTCAGTCTGTCAGTCTGTCAGTCTGTCAGTCTGTCAGTCTGTCAGTCTGTCAGTCTGTCAGTCTGTCAGTCTGTCAGTCTGTCAGTCTGTCAGTCTGTCAGTCTGTCAGTCTGTCAGTCTGTCAGTCTGTCAGTCTGTCAGTCTGTCAGTCTGTCAGTCTGTCAGTCTGTCAGTCTGTCAGTCTGTCAGTCTGTCAGTCTGTCAGTCTGTCAGTCTGTCAGTCTGTCAGTCTGTCAGTCTGTCAGTCTGTCAGTCTGTCAGTCTGTCAGTCTGTCAGTCTGTCAGTCTGTCAGTCTGTCAGTCTGTCAGTCTGTCAGTCTGTCAGTCTGTCAGTCTGTCAGTCTGTCAGTCTGTCAGTCTGTCAGTCTGTCTGTCAGTCTGTCAGTCTGTCTGTATGTATGTGTAGACACCTACGGCTCAAACGGATCGGCCGAATTGCTTCAAACTTGGTACATAGAGTTTTTTAGGTATTGTACAGAGGGCAAATTGAATTTTTTTTTTTAGCTAAAAACATAACGGTACCTGCCATATAACCGTTACTTTCAAACCTATTTTTCTGGGAAACGGCTGTAACGATTTTGATAAAAAAAAATCAGTGCGGCTGTTTAGCTACGACCGATTATATAGTTGAAAAAAAAAATTAGAAAAAAGTCTAAAAACGGTACTTTCCATAGGACCGTTTTTTTTTCCTTTCGACTATCTCATAAATGCCTTAACCGATTCTTTCGAAATTTCACAAAATTATAGGTTTAGGTTGCCCAAATTATACCGCGTACCAATATTTTTAATTAATATTGTTTTGTATTTTTAAAATCATTTTTAAGAAAAAAATTATTATTCGAAAACTGCTCATTAAATTTTTTTCAAAAATTATATTTATTTGTATTTTCTGAATTTAGGGGGTGGCCGTGGCGCGATAGTTGTGTGCCCGCCTGTCAACCTCGTGGTTGCAGGTTCGATTCATGCCGTTGTCTATGTCTTTTTATATTCCATTAAAAAAAAACCCAATTCTCAAAATTGTCATAAAATAAGTTGCTGCTTTGCTCATTACGTGCTGTTTAGGCATAACACTAACAACATGTGATTGAGTAAACTAGCATACCCATAAAGAATGACAACGAAATAAATAAAATAATACGAATTATAAGGGACATAAATAAATAAGGCACGGTAATTCTCTCCGCATTAGTTCAGCCGCCATCCCTGGAGATAAATCTGAGACAACAACCAGCTCTAGTCCCAGAACATCACGCCACACATCTTTCCTATCCTTCTTTCTCTTCTTCCCCGGATGCCCGCGCTGTGTTAAGAAAAACATATAAAGGGTATTCATAATCCTTGAGCGCGTGCAAAGTTATAAAACAAAAAAAAAAACTATGAATTGGCGTTTTTGAATTTTCTTAAAATATTTTCAAAAAGTTTTTAAAAAAACTTTTTCTCAAAAACCGCTCCACAGATTAAAAAAATTTTTTTTTTCATAAATTTACATTTATCCAAGAAATAAAATGGCGTACTTTTTTTTGAGCTCAAATTAGTTTAGGTATTTATTTCAGAATTTTGAATTATTTTTTCTTTAATTAAACAGATTTAATCTTTTGTTTTTAAGTTTATATTATTAAATATTTAATATTGTCATACTAATTTATTTTAGAACAAAATTAATGAAATTTTGTGTATGCATATACAAAATTGAGTTAAAAATGACTTTAAAAATATATTTAGATTTTTAATAGAAATCTTTTGCATACGATGTGATCGAACATAAGAGCAAGTTCGTGCGATCCAGTCGTGCATTTTATTTTTTTTTAGAATTTAGATTAGATTTTTTATTGATTCATATTCTTAGAAATTATTTATTTAAATTACAATTTTTTTTAACAGTAATTGGCTGAAGTGTACTATATTAAACCAGTGCCGAATTCAGTTGGAAGGTTGTGGCGGTTTTGATCACATGGAATACAAATATTTATAATATTTTTAATGTTAGGTTAGGTTAGGAAGGGCGTGCGTAGCTCAAGAGCTGCTGCCTACACAGGGGCTTATTGGTCCATTGTGGTCCCCTTACACACAGGGATGATTAATGTTTCAAGAAGATTGGTTTATTTACAAACCAGCCCGTACTCTCTATGTATTTTTTCATATTTACCATTGGTATATGCACCAGGTCGTCTAACTCATCAACAAACCTGTTTCCGAGGTGTCGGAGGCGATTTGTTTTTAGATTTGGACTGTCGCAGAGCATGTGTTGATTTGCCCATATTTTTGATGTTAATCAGCATTATTTATAATATGATCTTATTCTCTTTGAACACACTTGTTGTTAATCAATCTTCCTTATTCGGAAACCGTACTAAACTATCTACAATTTAAAATTTATAAATAAAAAAAGAATTTTGTTGAAGCTGAAGGACATACTTACTAAATTGTATGGCACATTAATTCAAGGACTCAAGGTCGTATATTTTGTGTAGACTTGTATAATTATAGCATTTATGTACCTTTGCATAGTAGCATTTCGAATTTGTAAACTTTTCTGCCGAGATTACTGTGAAAAAAACCAATGTTGTCTCAAGTGCTTATCATCTTATTTTTAAGTTGATTAAGGTCAAATTTATTTAATTTAATGTCGTATGTAAGTAGGTAGGTAGGTAGAAATGACGGTCAAGAGCAACTTAGCCTGCTGACCCAATTAAGGCTGGAGTATGCCGTTTTGACAATATAACTCCTTGACCCTATGATTGTGAAAAGTGGAGAAGAATGAAGCCTTTCGCCTTGTGATCCCCGCAGGAGCCCGGATGTAGAAAACAATATTCCCAACTAGGAATTCTGTTTTTTGTTTGTCTCCAGAACGTATACGATTCGATTTTTTAGAAAGATCATTTAATGACATGTTTGGATGAAGCAACCTAACGATTTTAAACTCTGTATTACGTCGGGTCTCGGAGAACATTTTCGTCTCCTCCCATGGACTCAGAAGTCTTTTCTCTGTTAAGGAATGATGGGATTGCGGTTTTCCGGTGTGTCTTTTTGTTGCTATCAACTGTCAGACGTCCTAAAGCCTTTTTGTCTTGTTAAGAAAGGAGATTAAAACTTTAATCTTAAATTCTGAAAGTTCGCTAATGTCATTGCAGAAAGTCTTTCCAAGTGATGATTGCTGTATTTTACTGGTCAGAGTGGGACATCTGCAGAGGAAGTAAGACACAATTTCTTTTTCCTGCCGATCTTGACAGCTGTGACAGTGGGTGTTGCGAGACCCATTTTTGACACATGCTCTCCTATTGGCCAGTGACCTGTATATGTTGGTACATTCTAAATATATGGCAAATTTTGCACTTAGGAAAAATCGAACTCGGGATTTTAATCAAACTTGACATTAAGATAATAGAGGACACGAAAAAAGTTGATCTCCGTTTTTCATTCCATCTGTCTGAAGACCGATCTACCGCCAGACTGGCTGAAGCGATTTCTTTCAAACTTAGTACTTAGGTTATTCACTCGATAACTTTTTTCAAATCTTTATTTTGTTCAGCCATACAATAAAAAATATTAATTATCTCGAAAACGGCTCCAACGATTTTGATAAGTAAATTCAATGCACTATTGCAGGTACATACATATATTCTACAATTTGGTGCAAGAAAATTTGTACATAAAATGTGCCATAGGGGTGGCCGTGGCGCGATAGTTGTCTGCTCGCCTGTCAACCTCGTGGTTGCAGGTTCGATTCCTGCCGTTGACTATGTCTTCTTATATTCCATTAAAAACCAATTCTCAAAATTGTCATAAAATAAGTTGCTGCTTTGCTCATTACATGCTCTTTAGGCATAACACTAACACATGTGATTGAGTAAACTAGCATACCCATAAAATATTACAACGAAATAAATAAAATAATGCGAATTATAAGGACATAAATAAACAAGACACGGTAATTCTCTCCGCATTAGTTCAGCCGCCACCCATAGAGATAAATCTGAGACAACAACCAGCTCTAGTCTCAGAACATCGCGCCACACACCTTTCCTATCCTTCTTTCTCTTCTTCTACCGGATGCCCGCGCTGTGTTAAGAAAAACAAATAAAGGGTATTCATAATCCCTTGAGCGCGTGCAAAGTTATAAAAAAAAATCTTATTTAGTGTACGATTTTCGTCTTTCTTATTATAACGGTTTAAGTGATGTCTATAGAAAATTTTGTACAGTAGGCCATCCAAATTTAAAATAATACTGCATAATAGACCTACTAACATTTTCGAAAAATAAGTTTGAATTTAAAAAAAAAAACATAGTTTTTTGAAAATCCATTAGATACATATTCCGAAAAAAATTACGTTTTTAAATTTGTATTACTAAATTCTTAAATTTTCCATTAAGAATAAAGCAAAAAACGATTTTAAAAACATATTTAGCCATTTGCCCGTATCTACTAAAAATCTTGTTCTTATGATGTGACCGAACGTAAGAGCAAGTACGGGCGATTCAGTTGTGCATTATACTCTTCTATTCATATCTAACGTTTTCCGATAAATACATTAAATTCAAAACAAAGTGATTCTTAATCTTTATCGACAATAATTCACTAACAAAATCTTGCAAATATCAAGTCGCAGTATTTCTCTAGTTATGAAAAAAAATGATATATTATTTTTGAATTTACAACAGTTCCCGCTTCACCGCCATATTTATTTTTTGGTTTGATATGGAATTTGCATGGTGATGTTTGAACACGATTTTAATTACTAAACACGCATTCTGGCATTAGTGAATTCAGAAATCACCTTATACTTTAATATAACACCGTGGTACCATATGTGTCACGTGTGGAAAAGTCAAGAACATCCGCCATTTTCTTATAAGGCATATAATATTATGGTGAGGTCTATTTTTTGAATCTTAATTTGTTTGAACAATTTAATTAAATTTTATTATTAAAAGACAAAAAAAACAAACAAAAAATCGTCAATTGGCCTGAATTTCAGTAAGAAAAATACATAAACTGACAGAATTCTCCGATCTGGACGCGTTTTATGGGAAAAATATACTTCTTTGCCTACAGAAAGATGGCCGCAAGATTCCTTTTTGTATACAAAGTAAGGTATCTAGTAGACACTAGCTTAGGATTAAATAATGAGAAAAATGTCCGTTTGTTTAGTTTCTTACATGAACTTTTATAGTTTTAGGTGTGTTCAGTTGCAGAAAAAAATTAAATTAAGGCAAAGTTAATTTTTAAATAAATTTGTCTATGATTTGAATGTGTAACATTTTGCGTCCATTAATTAAATATTCAAATTTTGTTTACCTCAGTTCAAAGTTTGCAATTATTTTAAAAGCAAAAAATTGATATAGCACCAATATAACTTATAATGGACATAAAAGTGAAAGGGTATGTTTCGTATACTAAAATCATTCGTCTTTTATCTCAAATAGATTAGATGATTAGATGACGTCATCTGTGTTCTTTTTGTTATAATGAATATTCATGTCAAATCCAATTATGTAAATATCCGTGTAAATAGGAAATAACAATGATTGATGATGATAATTTTAATTAAATGAATTTAGATCATTGCTATTTTTGTTTTGTATCTATAGGTATACAAGGGCGTGTAAATCTTTCTCTAAACCTTTATTTTATGAAGAATCAATTAGATAACACTTTCGTCCCTTCTTTCCAATGTAATGGATACACTGATTAATCATCAGCATAAGAAGATGAGATCTGATCCTGATGAAAAGTCTCACCGAACATTATCACCAATTTTTAGACACAATATTGTAGCAAAATAGGCAGCTACATTTGTCTCCTAAATCTATTTAACCTTATGATAGTCGTGGTTCTAGTATTGTCAGAAGTTCAAATGCAATGTACATCGGTATCTCATTTTAAACACTTTCCTACTCTCCTAACGCTCGCACTGAACTTGTTTGATGTACTTAAGGGGAGAGTACAAATTCGTGGTTTAGCAAATCAAAATGGTATATCAGTCAACGCCATTTTGCTTCTGGGCAAAATACTTTCATCAAAAATGGTTTATTTTATAGCTGGAAGCTTAACCAAACTAACTATGCTCTTTATCATAGTCTAGATGAGTCTCAGCATGCATACCCCAAAGGCAAGTGAACAGAGACAGATTTACACGAGGTAGTGAACACGATCGAGAAAACTCTCCATTATAAAGGGTGTATACTCTCGCTACCTTTTTCGACATAGAAAGTGCCTCAATATAGTCCTAACCGAATCTATTCAAGACTCACTAAAAGACTATATCATAGCCGATTATATTCAAGACTGCAGTATCTCTATGGTTACAGGATGATTATAGCTTCGTTAGAAAACTCTACTGATACCATAAGTATGTAAATAGAGGAACACCACAGGGTGGGATTTTGGCACCGCTTCTGTGGCTTTTAGTCATGAACAAAATTCTTGCCAAGCTGGGGAATAGTGGTGTGAAAGCGGTAGGGTACGCAGATGAATTAGTACTTTTAGTGTCTGGAAAATACCAAACAGTGATTAGTGAAATCCCGGATAGGGCTCTGATTAAGGTTATTAACTATGAGTTGTGGAATAGGGGTTGATCAAGACAAAACAGAATTGTAACTGTTTACTACCAGGACTAAGGTATCCATTTAAACCATATCCAGATTAAATAGTCACAATGTATAACTATCTTGCATTGCGAAATACTTAGGACTCATCCTTGACCCTAAATTTAACTGGAAACTTAACATTGCAGAACGGGTTAAGAAGGCTCTACGCTTGTAGTAAAACATTCGGTGAAAAAATGGGGTCAGCAATTGAAAATAATCCTATGGACATACACAGCGTAGCAGGAGCAATTCTGGCTTATGTTTCGATTGTCTGGTGACCCGCTTTAAACAAACAATACAACATCAATAAATTTACGAAAATTCCGAGAACTGCTACGTTGGTGCCACAGGGGCCCTAAGATATTGTCCAACTGATGCCTTAAGTGTGTTATTTCATATCTTCTACCTCTTGACCTTCACATTAAATATCTTGCATTTTGCAGCTTGCTAAGACTTAAAGTGTCAAAATGCTGGTTTGCCAAACCTAATGGCCACAACAAGGCAGCAAAATTGATTCCACTAGATATTCTTTGGATAAACAATGACTACTGCACCCCTACCTTGAGTCTCAGCAACGGTTTTAAAGTTATCTTCCCATATAGTAAAAATTCGGAGAATACTTCGTCGAAGGATTTCGACATCAAAATTTTTACCGACGGATCTAAAATGGAGTGTGCTGTCGGAGCAGAAATTTTCTAGATCTTTCCGACTTCCCTACTTTGCTGTCGCCTTAAAAGCTGCAAAATTCTTAAATTAAATCCAACTCAATAATCACAGACCTCTATGTGGCTATCAATTCGACAAACATATTTTCAAAACTGGTCCGAAATGTGCTTGATAATCTGGCAGAGCCACTTTAATCTGGGTTCCAGGACACAGTAGCATCGAGGGTAATGAACGGGCAGACGATCTGACTCGACAGCGATCGGCCCTTCATAGCTCGCTTGCAGATAGCGTCTCTATCCCACTTACTGCTATGAAGGGCAAAAGGTGGAACAGAAGGTGGAGTAATCTAACCGACTACTGTACGATATCTAGAATCATACAGCCTACCTACAATAAATCGCCAACAAATATTCTCATTTGTAGACCGAGGCGGGACATAGTAAGGGTTGTCGCTACTTGCACTTGACATTGACATTAGGGAGATCACGCAGCAAAGCTGGGTATTCCCCATAACACCTACTGTCGTAGCTATAAAAACCAGTTGGAAGTGTCTCGCTTTCAGCGCTACTTGGGTCTAAGATGGAAGTTAGCTCTTACAGCCATTTTGCTTACATATGTATGCTATAATTTATGGACACTGCAAATTTCGTAAAAATCGGTCTAATGGTTCTAGTTCTTGTATTTTTTAATTCAAATTAAAGTTTCCAAACAAATGATTCCGATTCCGGGGAACACCATGCCTAAATATTTTGTAGGTATGAACTTGAGAAGATCATAGGCCCGTTAACTTTTTAAGTCTTTTGTTGGAAAAATATCACTCTAAGAGAAAAACTGATTGGAGATGAGTCTTAAAGATAATATTGCCCAAGTTTTGTTTTTTTTCTCGTTTTGACAGAATCTTAATGAGCAATTTGGTTAACAAATTCACTTAACCGAAACTGACACACCCGCAACTGTTGGTCAACAAAGTCTTAGTCAATTTTGTTTTTATCATCAATACATTACTGAAAGTGCGTAAAAGTTGAGAGATTTAAAACCACTACATCAAATCAAACTGCAACAGTACCTTTGTGACTACAAACAACCTTTATCTTATCGTCTATATTATGTATGATCGTCTGGGATGAAAGTGCGTAATGCGTTTGTTGCATGCGATTCCGTGCTAATTTGTAATTTTGATGGACGTTAACTGATTACGCGGCATTAGTTTTTGTCTCACAGAAAGCTGAATGACGGACGACTGACCACTTCGCGTTTGTTTGTCTTGTGTCGAAGGTGTAATCGTTGATTAATTGATAGGTTGATAGGGGCAAATTTAAAAGGAATAAGTTACATGTCCGTATGCTGTGTTCAAGTTACATATATAATATTTTTAAGATAGTGTTTGATGTAAGTACATGGTAGGTATACTTACATTCAAAGATTCAAGCGTGTTGAGGTCTTGGAGGTGTAATTGCTTTCGTTTTTAGGGAAATCATAATTGAGTAGCAAAATCAAAGTGGATACCTAGATACAGACGGACAGATATTGGTTGCTTTTAATGAATTGTTGGAAGCAAAAAGTCGACATAGTATGAGATAATATGAGAGCGTAAGAGGAAGTAAATGTTAATGACGGAAAACCTACTAAATTACATTTTTGATAAGCCTGTGTTTACAATCACTTTGGACAGTACAATTATGAAGGTTTCTATCCTAGACCCATTTCAGAAAAATTAAACGAATATTACTTCTCCATTATCCATCAGGAAACTTGCCAATTATGATAGTACGCACATATTTTTAGTAGATAGGTACTATACTAAATAGATTTTTAAATGTGGTTTTTATTTAAATTTGTCATTAAAAGAATTCTTTAAAATTTTCTTTACATAATTTTAAGTATTTATAAAAATAAATTTAAAAACATTATTAAAAAATAAATCATCCACCCGTTTTCGAAATGTTGAATTTTAAAAAATTCAAAAAACTGTTGTTTTTTTTCGAAAAAAGAATATCCGGTAATATTTACAATTTGAAGGACATATACTTACGGTGACCATATTTTTTCTGAGAAAACCCCGGGACATACATTTGAAAATTGAAAAACGTGTTTTGTAAGAAAAACTACATTTTTTTTTAACATTCAACCTTTTTTTACCAAGTCTTTGAAAAATAAACATTAATAAAACATTACCAAACAAATTTTTGGTACTTGGTACTTTTTTGCCTGACATAAATTTCTTTGATGATATTATCGTTTCCTATTAAATATTTTTAAAATTCCTGGAAGCTAAAATTATAGTTTAATTTTACCATTGTGTGTGTTTTCATTTCTATTATTCATTATTGAAAAAAAAACTCTTTCGGTTGGAGTATTTAACTCGACAATAAGCAAAAGATTTCTTGAAGTTTATACTTTGTTTGCAAAAATTCCAAATAATGTCTTTCCATTTCTCGGCCACAATTATTTTGTTCTCTATCCATTTTGTTATAATTTTGTGACAAAAAAAAAATCGTCAAACAAGGTGGAATCATTAATAGTTGTATCCCTCTGCTTTTGGTTGACAAAAGATAACGAAGATTCTATTTTTGGCCAGGTTGGAAATAGGAATGATTTGAAGAATTACCCAACTAGAAACGTCATATTCTTTAAAAGATACATCCCAACGTTGTAAGTATTCCTAACACGTTATGTAAAATGGATGAATATTTGCCTACATTACTTTTGTCAATTAATTTTTGTTTGAATTATTCATTGATCAGTTTCTGTGCAAACAAAATATTATCAATTGTTCTCCTAATTTAGATATTAATTTTAATCTAAGGCAATTCATTGCTAGCGCAACTTTAGACATGAAAATTTGTTTGGACTCTGCTAATAATATGCTTACATGTAAAATTGAGTCCTCGGATTGAATAAAGTGAAGAAAGAAGAATCTCAGATGAAGAGTTGTTAAACAAATTCTTTAAAATAAGAAAAATTCTCTTAAAGGATTATAAAGTTGTCGGTATTATTCTCTCAATAGGTTTTAGAAATAGCTACCTAGTTTCTCTGTAACGAACTAGTATGGAGTATTTAGATTGAGACTTTTCAGAAATTTCCTTAAAATTTTCAACGTGAACAGTGTAGAGATAAAAAACGAATAGTTATTAAATCGTGAGCAGCCTAATTAACTCCAATGAGATCATTACTGGTAATGGCTTGAAGTTTATCAAAAAATGTTGTTCTTGTCTTTTCTTGCTAACCCGCCAAAATTACAGTTTATGTTGTAAGCACAAATTGCAAAAACTTTACCAAAGTTTTATCTATGTATGTATTTTGAAGTGATGTCCGATGTTTCCCTTGGAAGATTTTCAACCTCCAAGGTCTTGACAACGACACCTTGTTGTGGTGTAAAATAACGAACCAAAAGCTTGCACAGTTTTGTGCAGCCATGAATAGAACAATCAGAAAAAAACTGTCACAAAACTTACTCTGCGTAGAGAAGTTTTAATTTCTTCGAAATAATTTGGCTCAAGAACATTGAACACAATAGCTTCACATTTTGTGCGTGCACAGGAATATATTTGACCAAAACCGCTTTTTATACCTACCCGGGACAAGAAATAAAATACGGGACAGTTGTACGTACCGGGACAGTCGAGCGTAATACAGGACTGTCCCTGGAAATATGGGACGGATGGTCACCGTACCTATACTGTATAAAAATGTTGATAGAAATCCGTTAATGAGAAAAGCGATTATCAATGATATGTTTCTATGGCGTAATGAATATATACAATAACATATCTTATGAAATTTTTTTACTTGCGGTATAGGTATTGGAGAGTGTAGGGCTAAAGGTAATACCATCGGTTTTAGTAGGTCCTTCCACAATTTGGGAAATAAGTAAGTTCTTAAATTAAAATTTCATGTAGCGACTATAAAATTCATTGCAAAAGGTAAGCAATTAGCAAAATCTTCATAAAATTCAAGATAAAGATTGTTACAAAGACCGAAGTATGTTGCAACAGGAGCTGTAAAAGTGGCTCTCTCCTACTATATACTACTAAATGTTTCGAAACCTTTATTTTGAAATTTAAAAAAAAAACTTTTTTTTATATCGAAAACTACTCAATCGATTTCTTCAACATTTTTTGAGATTCTCAAAAGCAAGGGTACCGCCATACAAATGTTAAAAAAACAGCTAAGAAAAACTTTTTTTGTTCTCAAAAACGTCTCCAAGAATTTTGATAAAAAATGTGTGTTCTTAAATAAAATACAATGAAATAAAATACAATAAAATAAAATAAAATAAAATAAAATAAAATAAAATAAAATAAAATAAAATAAAATAAAATAAAATAAAATAAAATAAAGTAAAATAAAATAAAATAGTAATTTCTTATAATATTATAACCACCTTACATATTTTCGACTTCCTCAGTATTATATGAACCGACTAAAATTGTTATTTTTATACATGCTGTTTATATGAAAATTTGATTTATATATTGCATTTTCAAATTTTCCAAAAATATTTTGGATTTGGCACAGTCTTATATATATATTAAAAATTAATTAAATTTTTTTTGATTTTTACTTGCAATATTGGTACAATAGGGCAAATTTTGCATTTGGAAAAAAATCGAACTCGAGATTTAAAACAAACTTGACATTACGATGATAGAGAACACCAAAAATGTGGGTGCCGCAATTCCGTCTGTCTGTCTATCTGTCTGTTCAACGCTCTACAGCCTAATCGGCTGAAGCGATTTTCTTTATACTTGGTATTTAAGTGTTTTGGTTAAGTGTTAGGTTAGGTTAGGTTAGGAGGGGCGTGCGTAGCTCAAAGGGGCTGCGTACACGGGGGCCTATTGGCCCATTGTGATCCCCTTTCACAAAAAGATATTCCTAACTAATGTTTCAAGAAGACTGGTTCATTTACAATCCAGCCCGTACTCTATGTATTTATTTGTATGCACCCGGTCGTCTAGCTCAGCAACAAACCTGTTTCCGAGGTGTCGGAGGCGATTTGTTTGTAGATTTGGACATTCGCAGAGCATGTGTTTAATGGTTTCTGTTTCATCAGCGTCTTGACAGCTCCTACAGAATTAGGGTGCCAATACACCCAGTATAGTGGTCATTGTACCTATGGCACAGTGTCCTGTTGGTACACCTATCAAGGCTCTGATGCTCTTTTTCCTCAGTGATAAAATATCCTGGGTTTTCTTTTCATTGATTCTAGGCCATAAACTTCTAGAGATAATACAGTCGCTCCTGGATATCCAGGAGTTGTTTATTTGCTCTTTCATTTTTATGTCTATTTTATTTTTCACTACGCCAAACGGGACTTCAGGACTTATACCCAATAAGTTGCTCTGTCCCTTTTTGCCATTGATCCCTTCCTTGCCATTTCATCTGCTATATCATTCCCTTCTACATTGCTGTGACCGGGAACCCAACAAAGTTTGACTCGGTTAGAGTTACCAATTATGACATTCAGTACGCTTCGGCACTTTGCCACTGCCTAGGATCTTATTGTCTCACTGCATAGTGCTTTGATAGCTGCTGGTTAAGTGTAAGTGATTGTCTAAAATAAATTTTTCATCGTTTGTTTAGGATCAACACTAACAGTACATGCCATACAATTTTTTCTACCATCTTAATTATCTCGAAAACGGGTCTAACGATTTTGATAAAAAATACACGTTATTAACGGTACCTGCATCAAAATTTTTGATAGGAGCTCCTTTGATTTCTTAATAATACTGCATAATAAAATTTTCGAAAAATATTTTATTATATTTTAGAATTTTTTTCTCTTTTTTTTTGTAACTATATGCCTGTGAGACCTAAGGTCTTTTAAATGCAACCTGAATTGCACCGCGCTAGCTAGAAGGAATAGAAAGATAGGAAAGAATTTTTCGTTGGCACAGTGGATTTGAGAAATAGGTATTTAATATCTCATTTTAACCCACGGTGGGTATCCAATTAAAATTGGAGGTATAGAAAAGAATGCTGCCTAGCGTAAGGGTCGAACCCACACGCTATTGAAAATTCAATATTTTGAAAATAGGTGGACATTTTTTTTTGGAAATTAGGGTTTTAAATTTATATTATTAAATTCATAAAATTATCATACTAAATTTTTTTTTAGAAAGAAATTTACGAAATTTTGTAATTAAAAAAAATTAAGTAAAAAGTACTAACACATATTGACCTGTTTCTACTAAAAATCTGGTGCTTAAGATGTGATCGAACATAAGAGCAAGTACGTATGATCCAGTCGTGCATTTTATTTTACTTGCGAATGCGATATAGATATGCTTAGGTCCATTTGAAAAAAAAAACTCGAACTCGAGATTTTAATCAAACTTTCAAACTTGACATTACAATGATAGAGAACACCGAAAAATTGGGTCTGCAAATTCGCCTGTCTCTCTGTCTAAACAATGATCTGCAGCTTAAACGGCGGAAGCGATTTTCTTCAAACTTGGTACTTAAGCGTTTTAGGTGATTGTCTGAAATAGATGTTTAAACCGTGTATTAGTACCAAAACTAACGGTACCTGCCATACAATTTTTTGTACAGTTTCGAGAACAGCTTTAACGATTTTCTAAAAAAAAAATCTATGCACTAGTCTATAGTAAACTTATTTTCTGCCATACAGCCATTTTCTTATTTTGTTTTCTAATTTTTACCAATTCCGTCAAAAGAATGCTGTACATTTTTGTGAAGGTAATAAGGGCTTTATTTAGAGGGCCGGGCAGGAGTGATACATAAAACAAAGTTACTTGATGTTTTTTACAGACTAGATACAATTTTATTTCTAAGGTTGTATAGGTATTAAGTGAAACTATGTTCTTCTTCTTTTAAATATAAATTAACTCACTTTATTATAAATTTTGTAATACTACTTAAATATTAATTTTTAACTCTAATTTTAATTGTTAAGCATTTTTATTAAACCGCGTGACCAACACCTTAACTTCCGTTTTTCTTCTGCTCTTTTTTTATTTTTTCCTTTCTTCTCTTAACAAGTGCAGTTAGGCAAAAATTTGTGGAACATTGATTGAAGCGGGAAATTTGAATTTTTGTGGGAGTTAATATTTTCGGAGTATAAATATGCTAGAGTTGTTTTCTTTTTTTACAAATAACACTTACACAAGTACAAAATGAAAATATAAACAAATTATATTACGTCAAAAACAAAACAAGAACGTAATATGAAACAAAAACATTTAAGAGCGTGGAGCACTGGTACTGATATTGAAATCAAAAATGTTTGAATTCCAATTTAAAAGTCTACCCATACGTGTCAATGGCTCATTCATCATATAGTTAGTCCTATGTGTTGGGATTTTAATCAAGTCGAGGCCACGGATATTACAACCTCCTCCCCAATAATTAAAAAAAAATTGAACATAGTAGATCTGATGCATCTGTGACGCCAGTTATTATTTGGTGGAAGAATACCAAATCATTGATAGTTCTTCTCTGTTGAAGTGTTTGCATTTGAAGAATAGATAAACGTTGGGCATAAGGGAGGGCATTAGAAGGATCACTCCACTGAAGCCCTTTCGATGCGAAACGAGTAAAGTTTCTTTGAACAGATTCTAATCCCTCAATATGAATATCGTAAAAAGGAGTCCAAACCTGCGATGCATACTCAAGATGGGGACGAACCAAGCAGTTGTATAAAGCACGGGTAACATTGGGATCAACAAATTCTTTGGATCAACGCTTCATAAAACCTAACGTTTAATTGGCTTTGTTACCGATGATATTAATATGGGCAGAAAAGTCTAAATTGGGCGTAAAGAGAACTCTAAGATCCCTTACAGTTATAACACGAGTTAAAATGTGCCGTGAGATAACATAGTCATGAGAAGAAGGAGAACGTTTTTTTGAAAATGTCATTGTTTGACACTTTTTCGGGTTAAAATTCAAACTGTTCTTTTCACACCACAAGGCAAAGTGGTTAATATCCTCTTGCAATAGAGTTCGATCCTTTGAAGATGATATATTTTTATAAATCTTCATATCGTCTACAAAGATAAGAATTTCGCTATTGCTTACACAAAGAGGAGCATCATTAATAGCCAATGTAAAGAGTAATGGTCCAAGATGGCTTCCCTGCGGAACACCAGATTTTCACAATTCTATTAAATTCAAATAAGCTTTTCGTGATGAAGAAGTCAATCTAAGTCTGCTTTTTTCCATTAAGGTCTTTCAAAGTTAATTTATGCGAGAGTCTTACTTAAGAAACAGAAATTTCGAGCTCAGTTTTATTATACATTGTTCAGAAAGGCTCCATCAACTCTAATCTTAGAACACAATTTTATTTCCATAAAATATTTTACCACCAATTGTCAATTTTTTAACATAAAACTTTTACAATTTGACAAAAGTTGTACTACGTTTCGAAATAACAGTTGGAAACCTTTGTCTTTCTTGTCAAATAAATAATGTGGGCAGATACACTATACGTTTCCGCAACTAAGCTCTTAAAATAATTTATTTTCCTTTTAAAAATCCTTTTTTTTTTATAATATTTGCAAAATGTTATTTTTATAAAAAAAAATCTCAGCATGGATCTCTTTAAAAAAGTTTTGCTTAAAAAAATGCAAAATATTCTTATTTCTGGTAATAACTCCATATTTTAACCAACCGCCAATTTTTCAAATTCTATTCTATTTCCATTTAATTTTTTCAATATCAAAAACCACCATCCTTTCAATGCATTCCTGCGTAATTGAAGCAAAATCTTTTGAGCTGATAAAAACTGCTGTCTTTCTAAATAAATATATTTTCAAATATTCGCTAAATTATCAATCATCGTATTGTTTATCTTTTTAATTTTGAAATATCGAATTTAAATATTCTGCTCTGGAATTATAGTGTTTTTTTCTATAAAAATAGATTGATACATTTCTATTCTTTCAATATCTACTTAAAAACGAGAAAATATGTAAATATAATTTTCTCTCTTAATTGATCGGTATACATCAAGGCGCCATCGCCATTTCTAAAACATTTCTAAAACATACATAAATGTATCATCATTATTTTTTAAGCAGAAAAAAAACCATCTATTGGCAAACAACTTTGGAATGTTTAGGTAATGCACAAATTAGAAACAAAAATATGTTGTGTACTTAGATATGTAGACAAATTGTTTACAGTATTTTGGCAACAGTTTCACACGAATGATTTGTTTTAAATATTTTTGTCAGTTATGTAAATAAAATATTTGTAATAATATTTTCATGAAAGAAGACACGTGTTCTAACTTCCTGATGAGATCATTGAATGAAATCCTTTAAAATCGTCAGTGAGATACAATTCTCTGAAGGTCAAATTAAAAATTCTAATTTAAATATGTCAAGGTCAAGGTGATGATTTTTTAAAAAAATTTACTCGTACCATGGATTACTTATGAATGCTTAAAGTTGCATATAAATTAATAAATCCCTAAAAAAAAAAGGATAAACACTCGTGCGAAAATATTTATTATTTTGGCTGATTTCACGACTGCTTCTCTTTTTTTCATATTCCAAAAAAAATAAACAAACATCTGTTCGTAAATTATTAAATTGAACATTTTCAAAATTCCCATCGTAAATCTTTTGATATTTTTTAGTTTTTTTTTTTTTTTAATAAATTAATTTCTAGAACCACATAATAAATTAAATAATTATTTGTTTCTCAAAAATATATGGACATATGTAACACAAAATAAAAAAAAATGTGCCACCTACAACAAACGATAATATGTTTAAATCTGTCTCTTTGGTGCTTTACCAAAGTAAATAACATCGAACACGCATTAAATTGACAGATGACACGGAAAATGCCTTTGAGAGTTAAAAACATAAATACAGAAAATACGTCAATAGGAACAAAGACAAAAATCGTCATAATAATAATGATCGTGCGTCGCAAAAATATAACAAAACATTAAATTGAGCATAGAACCAACATGCGCATGATATTGGGGTGACCATATTTCCTTTTCAAAGCATACAAACATTTTTTGATAAAATTAAAAAAAAAATTCTTTTAAGTATGTCTTATAAACACCAACATTATATACGACCTATTAATAAAAACAACGCTTATTCCACAGTTAGTCCATGCCTAGAATAAAAGTTAGACTGCGGACTAAAATATCGAAAATCCCCGAACAAAATCTACTAGTTTTTATATACTCAATAGATCGATTATTAGCCACTTGGTGGAAATTAATTGTTCTGAACATTCTTAGAAAAAATAATTAAAAAACATTTGTTGTTTCCACAGTATACATTTTTTTAAAATAAATATTTATTCAACAAAAAGGCCGACGTATTTCGTCTTCTTAGGACATCTTCAGGGCTCTGACAATAACTAGGTACCAAGCGGTGAATAGTTTTGCTCTTATATCCATTAGCAGTTGCGATAAATCCAGACAACATACACTGCAATCTATTTATATTTTGGATAGAGATAAAAATGATGGGATGTGCCGCAAGATTCCAAACTCTACAAGCCACTCTTAGAAGCAAAAATTAAGCCAGCATTCTTTAACAATTTTACTTGAAAAAATGCTCTATGCAACAAAAAATTCAAAAAAACAGTTTATAAAAATAAGAAAAGTGGAGCTTACAAAGTTATTTGTAAAGAATGTAATGGAGTTTACATCGGAAAAACTTCAAGATCACTGGAAATAATAAAAATGGAACATCTGAAAGCCTCAACATATCTTCTGGTCTTCCCCAGCATCTAAAAAACACTGGTCATGGATGCTCTATCGACGATGTCACACTGATATATAACCTTCCGGCTGGCAGGGTATTAGACAAGTATGATGTTTTTGAAATCAACAAATATAAACTGTTTAATGTTCTCAATTGTCAAATAGATTTGACGAATAACAGTCCTTTGTTAAATTAAAAATTTTATTTTTGTTCTAACGTTTTTATATTTTTTAAATTAAAAAAACAAACAAAAAAAAGTTATTGTAATATTTCACCACTAGTACCTTATTTTGTATGTTATTGTTAGTGTCCTGAAGATGTCCTAAGAAGACGAAACGCGTCGGCCTTTTTGTTAAATAAATATTTATATAAAAAAAAAATATACTGTGGAAACAACAAGTGTTTTTTAAATTATTTTTTCTAAAAATGTTCACAATCTTCTACAATAAGTATCATCTCTTTTTAGTCTATGTCCCTGTAAATGTAGTTCTTAATGTCAATTCTTAGTCCTTCACTAAATCACCGTCTTCGATGGTTTAGCGAAGAACTAAATTTATAAATGTCAAATAGCAGAAATTCTGTTTTATTAATAACATTTCGCACTTAGTCCACAGAATAAGTCTTAAACCTTCGCAAAATGTCTGAAATCAGGATATCCCGAGTATTTATATTTTCTTATAAAATAAATATTTGCTCAAAAAAATAATTTATCAACAGTATAATGTTGTTACATTTTGTTCTGATTGGCCAGCTGTCACATTTTAACATGCCATTTAGCTACGTAATATTTTGACAATGACAGCTGCGAATGGTATAACTGCGAGTTACTCATCTATAACAACTGGTGCTCAATCTGGCCAGAAAAATATTCACAACTTTGACTGCAAGTTAGACCCATTCAGATAATAGAAAACGTGAGTGAGGCTTATGCAGAACTAAGGAATAAGTTTTAATTAGCTTAAGTGAAATTTTATTTAGGTGAAACAAACCCTTATTTTCTGTCAAGATAAATCCGATAGACACAAACAAAATGACAAGTTAAATAGATCGAATGTAATTAAACGTTGTGTTCAACTAATACACTCTGTGGTTTTTCATTGGTAAATCTAGATTTCAATCGAGAGTTTTCACTTTTTTCGTGCCCAATAAAACATGATTTCGGATTGACTTATATTTGATTTTTTATTTGTGTAATGTCATTCCTGTCAAACAACTATCGATGAGTTGTCCAAATTTGTGTATGATCGTTCCTTCAAGTTTTGGCAAATGATTAAACAAAATTTTTAATTATTTCTTTTTTCAAGAAATCAAACCTTTGAGATGAATGAAAATAATTTGGATGCATCGCAACTTCTGATCAGGAAAGAACATGATATTTTCAAAGGAATAGTTTTAGTGAGTCTTTTGAAGGTGACTCTGAAAGAGGATTGGATTTATTCGGGAATTGGTTAATGATCCAGATTCAATAATATATCCATTAATTTTCCGCAATGAAACTTATAAGAATTGTTTTGAAAGAATTATGTTTTTGTTTAAAAAAAAATGCGTGGACGTGTTACTTTATTTTTTACTGTCAGTTGTTGACGATCACAAGACTTGCCACCATATTCAAACGTGTTCACCCAAATGACCGAAGAAAATGTCGGTAATCTTTCTCGTTGAAAATAACAAAACGAACTTCAGTTTCAGCAGCTCACCAGGTGGCAATGCAAGCACAACAAGCTTCAGTTTGTTTGCAAGGTTTGGCCGTAACATGCTAACCGAATCGGTCCGTTTTTTTCTCGAAAGCGACCTTGGTGAATCCAACAAGGCATCAACGTCAACCACGCGCTCTACAGATCAATTATAACCAATCTATTTTCACACGAATTAAACCATATGGTCTATGTTCCGCACTAGTTACTTGACGGCATGTTCTCTATGGTATTGAGAGGGTCCTTAAACATTTGTCAATGTTTTGACAATCACACAATTAAGACAGATTTAATCTTTATTTTGACGTCAGGAAGTTAACAATTAACGCTAAGCGTATAATTGCAGCTTAACTCCGTGTGTGAAAATCTGTGTGAAAAGCGTATTTTATTCATACAACTCAATGGCAATAAAAGTCTGTTTACAAACTCTTATTGTGTTTGCTACTGAAAACTCTACAGCTTTAAGAGTTGGTTGCCGAAAAAAAAATTATTATTACATACTTTACTTCTGAGCTTTTATTCATTATGTAGATTTTTAAATTACATATAGCAAAAAAAATCGAAACTTAAGACCAATAATTGTAAAACAAAAAATCAATAATATATCAACATTTGGGGGTGGCTGTGAGGCGATAGTTGTGTGTTGGACTGTCAACCTCATGTTCACAGGTTCGATCTCTGCCGTAGTCTATGTCCTCTTATTTTTCCATTAAAAATCAATTCTAAAATAAATGTCATACGAGTTGCTGGCTTACTTATTACATGATGTTTAGGTATAGAACTAACAACATGTGATTGAGTAAAGCTAGTATACCGATAAATATGACATACACAAATAAGATACGGAAATTCCTCCGCATTAGTTCAGCCGCCATCCATGGAGATTATATCTGAGACAACAACCACCTACAGTCTCAGAACATCGCGCCACACATCTTTCCTATCCTTCTTTCTCTTCCTAACCTATCGTCCGCGCTGTGTTGAAACATTTAAAGGGTAGTATAATCCTTTGAGCGCGTGTAGATTATCAAAAAAAAAACATTCCTTTAAAGCAGTCTTGTCGAACTGGCGTTTTTTGACAATCTAAAAAAGCTTCGCGGGTACTACCGAATAAAAACCTACTGAGGATTAAAGGAAACTACATCATTCGGGAGAAAAAGAGCATTCACTTAGATATGTTGGCCCGAAGAATGCTTTAACGATGAGTGCGCAGTTACGTACGTTTTGGTATTTAACAAGATCCATACGCTTGAGAACCTCGTCGTTTTTACGGTCTGTGCTTTTAAGCATGATAAGCACTTCAGTTTACAAATTTCTATTTCAGATTCTGTTTTATTAATGCAACAATTAGTCTCCATAAACGGATTTAAAAAAAAAGCGAGTAGCAGAGGTTCAATACAGAACATTTTCTCAAAACGACATTTAAATTTCGATTGTATCCTGCAAGAAGTGTATACTTGAGTTTAGTCAAGGTTGTTGGCGGGCGCCTAGAAAAGCACCGCGGGCTACTAAGTGCCAACTATGGGTTGGACACCACTGCTATAAAGTTTGGCAAGAGAACCATGACTCAAGCCACTTTTATTTTCAAGTATTTTTTTTTATTTAAGGTTTTGAAAACTGCCCCTTCCGCCAAAATAAAGGGAGGTAGAATCCCTCCAATAGTAAGAAAAATGCTTGTAAATATTTGTTCTGTACAAATCCGTCATTAAACTTTATCGCCTGAGTTATCTTACTCTCCCTTGATAGTTTACCTGTGAAATTGGGGTAAATGGGTGAAATTGAAAAAAATGTTTGTTTTTAATTGATCATAAAAATATTAATAACGGATGGTCACCATAAATGCGAATTTTATCCAATGTATGTCATTCGGCTGTCTAAAAGTCCAAAGCAATAGATACTCGTAGTTTATTTCATAAAAGATCGAACAAAACGAAGAATCCTCTTTTTGCTACAATCATAAATGCCAATACTCGAGAGTCGCTCTGGCCAATTGCCAGAATAAAGAATGTTTCCCTGGAAAGATATTTGTGTATCTATTAGTGTAGTGTGTTTGCCCATTCCTTTTCACTGGGGTACACATGCAGGTGGATGGATTATTTCTATGGACATGGGCACAATATTGCTCGAGATGGATTAGCTATTAAATTTTTTAGCTCAACTTCATACTTCCTGACCGCACATTCCCATTTTCTCTCTTTGGACATTCGAAACGACCGGAGCGATCGATCCACGGAATCAATCGGTTTAACCGCTAAATTAATTTCCAATCCAAATCGAAAACGAAAACTAATAAATTTTAATTCAAAATAACAAAGATACTCCATGTGAAGAAAGGCTGTAGAGGGGGGACTCGTGTGTGAATATGTGTCGTCGCCGTCGGTCGTCGGTTAAAGTTGCGGAATAGATAAGGTAATTTGGATTTATTCGAATTGCATCACAGCATCGTGTTTATCTGTCTTTAGGTGGTCTACGAGTGTTTCTGTTGCTTTATCGGAGCGCCACCGCCATCTAGGGCGAAAGCCGTTTAAAATTACCGTAATTTATTTGAATTTAAAAAAAAAAAAAAAAAAAAAAAAATCGTTCGCGTTTTTAATTATTATATTAGCCGGCAGGTTGCTAGCTGGAGTAGTGTTATCAATTTATATAGCGCTTGCATTATGCTCGAGGGAATTAATAATGTTCGCAATAATGTTGTAAAGTGACCCAAGAGTGCTAAGTTGTGCAGACACAAGCAACAGAATCTTCCTATAGATCTTTAACTCTATAAAAGGCGTTTGAAGTCTTTGCTATAGGCATGACTGCGTATATGCATCTAACCTAATGCACATTGAAGTGGATCCAAAAATGTTTAACAAAATAATGCAGACTCTATTTCCAGACAATTTTCTGGCCATTAGACGTTTGTTGGCATCGACATAACAACAAAAACAACAACTATTACATCTTGATCCACAATGTGTCGCTCGATCGCCTGTAAATGGGTTTTTAAATATTTTTATATTGGATGATGCACTTGGTACTTTGGGGCAAGTGACACAAGTGCCATCGAATTTTTAATTATGTACATATTTTTTTTTTTAAATTAAAGTGGCTGATTAGACTTTGGCAATTGCATTATATTGACAAGAAAAAACAAAATGATGAAGTTTTTATTTATCAATTTAATGAAATTCTTCCAAAAACCGTTATAGGTGATTAAAAATATTAAAAATGAAACCAATGAGACAATCTGGATTTGAGAAAATTTTTTATCTTTTAGTGATTTTGGTGGTGAGTCTTTGGCAAAAGTTGTTATTTTTTTTTTCAAATTAATTTTAATCGCAAAATGTAAATTTTGTTAATGAATGTTCGGATTTGCAGGCAGTTCATAAGACCGGAGCTATTCGTGGAGTTACAACAAATGATGTGCAGACAAGATGTGGGTCTGTGCTGTGTCGACCGATTTCGGAGATTTTTAGTAAAGCGACCTTGCCCCATGGTTATTTTTATATAACGACAATCGGAAGTGGTGCAACCAATATCACAATCAAACAAATGGCATTGAGTGACAATCGACTGGGTGAGTGAATTTTAATTAGTATGTAACGGAGTGTTAGGCTAGTAGAAATGAAGAAGACTTTTGGAAACAAATTTGGAAAGGTTCAAGCATGTGGGTACAAAAGTTAATGTATCTCAATAATTAAGTGTAAAATGTATACTAAATTTAAATACATGTTGCACAAAACCCCTACTTCTCTTTGGTACAATAACCTGTACTGTAGCAGTAGGTAAAAATGAGATATACAGTTATGGGTGTGTTTTCTATAAAAATGTTGTATTTGCATTCTGGTGCAAGCTATGGAAACTAAAAAAGGGCAGTAGATTCGATTTAGTGACAGTAGATTAATTTTTTGCGGTTAGTGCAGTAGATGGACTGCAATTGCAGCAAAGTGTTATCACTGGCCACATTATTTTTGTATGCTTTTTTTAAAGCTCGTCGGTGTTCCATGAACTAGACGAATGGCCTCGGCCTACGATACTCACTTATACGATATTAATGCTACGTTTTCACCTAAAGATAATCCGGTTTAAATTGAGAAGATTAAAAATTAATCTTCAAGTGTTTTCACCAGTGAAAAAAAGATTAGTTTGACGTTTTCACTATGAATTGTCATTCAAAAGTTAATACAACAAGACAAAAACAAAATAATTGGGAAGAAGAATGAATAAAAATGAGTAATAACTTTAAAATATTGTTATCCCAACATCTTGCAGCAAATAGATATATTTACATAAATACTGTAATCGCCTTTGCACGGTTTTCGTTTTATATATTTGGGAAAAACCAACTTCAAAGTATTACTGTAGGATAGCTAAAACATTTTCCATTACAAATTCGAGAACTGAGCGCTTTGGTCTTTGTAGCTTTATTGCATTTTTTATTTTTATACTTATTTATAAGCAAAAACAGAATTTGAAGGCAATGACAAATTATACCATACAAAAACAAATTAAATAATGTTGGACAGTTTTTTTTTTCGTTGAATGTCATTGGAGAAAATATGACATTAGAATAGGCGCGTTCTATGATATAAGGTTAGTTTCTTTTGATAATCTTCTACTTCGAACAAGATTTCAATGAGATTAATTTCTAATCTTCATTTAAGGAGATTAAAATTTGTATGGGAAATCTTCAAGATTTAGAAGATTTCTAAGAGGATTTATGGTTAATCCACTTAAATCTGGATTAAGTGGTAGGTGAAAACGTACGAGAAGTTAGCCAGGATCAGGCTAATACGAGCGAAACAACCTGCGCTGCCCCCCTAGTAGAAAGGTAGCGTTTTTGATACAATATTTTTCTACAAGAACACACTAAGTACAAAATTGGAAACAACGAAAGAGGTTTAACTGGAATTAATTATTAGGTGGCTATCAACTGCGGTCCTCAGCGATTCAAAATCAAGATTATAAATCACAAAGAGTCTAGGTTTTCTTTTGGCAATTTCAAATTTGAATTTTTTTTGTCGCGAATATGGTTACGATTTAGGATTGATATTTTACTTGCGATATACATAAGTACTATAGGGCAAGTTTTGCATTTGGAAAAAAAATCGAACTCGAGATTTTTATCAAAGTTGATATTACGATGATAGAGAACACCAAAAAAGTGGGTCCCGTTATTCCGTCTGTCTGTCTGCAGAATGATCTACAGCCTAAACGTCTGAACGGATTTTGTTCAAGCTTGGTGCTTAGGCGTTTTAGGTGATTGTACAACATTAATTTTTGAATCGTTGTTTTAGCCCCAAAAATAACGGTACGTGCCATACAAATTTTTCTACCATCTTAATTATCTCGAAAACGGCTCTAACGATTTTGATAAAAATTTGGGTGTGTACTACTTCGGCTATGGTCTACATTTCGGTAAATTTTATTTTTTATTATTTTGTTATTAACGGTACCTACCATACAAATATTTTCCTTATTTTCGACTTTCTCACAAACGTCTCAACGGATTTCGATCAAAATTTTTACACAGGAGCTTCTTGGAATTTTAAATAATAGCGCATTTCAAAGTTTTCGAAAAATATTTTTTTTTTGAAAATTCAATATTTCGAAAATGGGTGGACAATATTTTCTGATCTGATACGATCCAGTCGTACATTTTATTTGATCATGGTATTGGTGTATATTCGTGTCTATGGAACCAGTAAAGGCATCGGATAGCAAATGACTCAAAAATTGTATCAAGTTTTTTTACTTGTGATTATATGTAGGTACTATAAGGCAAGTTATGCATTCGTCGAAAAAAAAAGTTTTGAGATCAATCAAACATGACATTACGTTTATATCAAAGACGAAAAAAGATTGTCTAAAAATTCTGTCCGTCTGCCTGTCTGTCAGTCTGTCAGTCAGTCAGTCTGTCAGTCTGTCAGTATGTCAGTCTGTCAGTCTGTCAGTCTGTCTGTATGTATGTATAGACATCTACAGCGTTTCTCGGAAACGGATCTAACGATTTTGATTTAAAAAAATCAGTGAAGCTTTTTAGGTACGAGCGATCATATGGTTGAAAAAAAAATTTAAAAATGTCTAAAAACGGTACTTTCCATGGAACCGTTTTTTTTTTGCTTTCGACTATCTCATAAATGGCTTGACCGATTCTTTCGAAATTTCACACATATGTAGGCTTAGGTTGTCCAATTTATACTGCGTACAAATATTTTTAATTAATATTTTTTTGTATTTTTAAAAGCATTTAAAAAAAATTATATTTTGAAAACTGCTAATTAAATTTTTTTCAAAAATTATAGATATATGTATTTGCTAAATACCTATGAAGTGGCGTTTTTGATTTTTTTTTTGCAAAATGTTTTCAAAAAGTTTTTAAAAAAACTTTTTTCTCAAAAACCGCTCCACAGATTTAAAAAAATTTTTTCTCATAAATTCAAATTTATCCATGAAATAAAATGGCGTGCTTTTCTTTAAGCTAAAATTAATTTAAGTATTTATTTCAGAATTTTGAATTATTTTTTCTTTCATTAAGTCGATTTAATAATTTGTTTTTAAGTTTATATTATTAAATATTTAAGATTCTTATATTTTGAAAAACAGCAAAGAAATTTTGCATATATAAAAAATTAAGTAAAAAACGACTTTAAAAATATATTAAGATTTTTAATAGAAATCAAGAGTAAGTTCGTGCGATCCAGTCGTGCATTTTATTTTTTATTTTTAAATTACAAAATTTCTGCAATTTCAGAAACGTAAAATGCCTAATTAACATTGAGTTCTTGATTAAATCTTGATTTCAATTATTATTATCTATTAAACGAACTAAAATTAATATCTTGTGACCAAGACGTTAAATATGATAAGTTTGCATCTTACACAACAACTTCGATGTGGTGAAATGAGCACAAATTTCGGTAACTTGTCAGTAGATTAAGTCTTACTTCAAATTTTTTCGAAGTAGGTTCATAACAATTCTGGTGTTCCCCAGGGCAGGCATTTAGGGCCTCTACTTTAAAAAAAAACTATAAGTAAATGATCTTCATTCTAGGATTTAATGTCGTGTTTGTTTAAAATGTATCTTGGATCTTGGTCTGTTTAAAGACTATTCAAGATGGATGTGTTATTTAACTATATTTGCAGAAGATACTTTCTGTGAAGACCTTTAAGGATGATGCAAAAGATCTGGTTTCATACGTTCTTACAATAATATTGTATCTACTATCTTTTCCATCAAGAATGCCAAAAAGGCGTAAACATAATTTGTTTTAACTTTGATTCTAGCCATTCGGTCAATTGACAACAAGTTTATTGTAAATGGCAACAACTACGTTTCCGAGAGTGGAACATATGAATACAATGGTGATGCATTTGACTATGATAAGGAGCTGCAGATAATCGCATCGAAAGGACCTCTCTCAAGGTCTATTGATATCTTGGTAAGCTTTCGCCTTATTTTCAAAGGAATTTTATATTAATCAAAAAAAATATAAACAGCTCTTAGTTCGTGGCATTAATCCTGGAGTAAAGTACGACTACAACCTTCCAGTGACATCAGCAGGAATTTCTGACTCCGAAGAAGGAGAAACCCATTGGAATGAACAAGGTGTTCCACTTGACGATGTTGAAGATAACAAAATACTCGAACCCAACGAAAGCCAACCGAACAAAACCAAAGATCGGAAACGCCGAAAGTTTTCTTGGAAACTTCTCGGTTTCGGACCGTGCAATCGATCGTGTGGCGCTGGTGTACGTTCGCCGATATTTCGATGCATCAAAGACTCTGCAACTCGATTTTATACCCCTCGAAGATGCATGTTTTCCGAGAAGCCAGTCTTTCATGAAGACATCTACAAATGTAACCTTCAACTCTGCCCAGCCTATTGGCAAACGGAAGAGTATGGCGAATGTGTCTGCAATGACGGAGTTGGAGAACATAATCGGACTGTTTCCTGCGTTCAGGAACAAGCTTCAGGAGTTGTAGAAACCGTTGCTGAATCCGAGTGCGAAACAAACAAACCAGCGGAAACAGAAGACTGTGACTGTCCGAAAAAAATCCGCAGGAAGATTTATGCCCAGAGGGACAAAGCAGCAAAGATCTATTCCAGGCTTATTGGTTCATCTGTGAATGTCTACAATTCCTTTAATCAGACTCTAGGCCTGCGAAAGGTTCTCAAAAGTGATCAGGACAAAACCGGTGTTTGGCTAATGTCCGATTGGAATTCACAATGCTTGAATGAATGTTCATCGGGTCTAGAGCACCGATCAATCTATTGCGATCGGACGGCTCCATACACTGATGTCTGCGATCTACGAATCACTCCTGTAATGTCCCGTCTATGTGATCAAAGTAAAAAATGTCCAGAGGGAGAATGGTTTACATCCGGTTGGAGTAAATGCTTTGGAGACTGCTTCAATCTTTCGAAGAAACGAACCGTTCTCTGCATAATTGATGGAATGGTTGTTGAAGATGACGCATGCAATATTGAGGAGAAACCAACCGACTTAATGAACTGTACTCATCGTGAAGTGAATTACTGTGGACCAAAGTGGCACTATTCCGAGTGGTTTGAGGTGGGCTTTCTTTAGAATTACGCCGCCGGCATTTGTCTAGAAATTTTCCTGTATTTTTTTTCAGTGTTCTCGACCATGTGGCGAAGGAACTCAACGGCGTTATGCCAAGTGCCTGGACTACGATTGGCACGAGAATGTTTTACAAGAATCTAACAGGTGCAAGTATGTGGAACGCGAACCAGTCTATGGTATATGCAATACTCAGAAATGCGAGGGTAAATCATATAGAAGAAGGTTTTGAACAATAAAATTTATATTATTTTTTCTAGAAATCGAATCTCTAGCTGCTTCCGTTCAAAATGATTTCGCACTTACATCTTGCTTCGATGAATTGCCCAGCTGCAAAAGAATGAACAAATTTAGGCTTTGTAAAATGTCCTACTACCAAAAAATGTGTTGCCAGACTTGCCAGAGTATCAATAATTATTAGTTAACAATTAAGAAGTCAAGTCTTCAATGAACGAGATCTTCAAAAACTAGTTTTGTTAAGTTAAGTTTTTTAAGTCATTTATTTTAAGAAACAGTATTGATAAAATCATGTATTTTAATTAATTTTCATAACATCCAGTCAAATACCAATACGATACATATCCATTGTTTAACTTCACTTCTCGTGAAAAATATTACTTTAACATAAAAATTAACTCTGGCCATTTAGAAAGATTAGGAAAATCGCACATGTTTTAAAATAACGAAAGTAAAATAATTTACCAAAGAGCCAACATTAATTCAAATTGGGAACTCTCCTAGCGAGTTACCGTTGACGTTTTGAATGTAATAAATAATTTATGTTTAACAATGGATATTAATCGCTATTCTAAATACTATACATTAGTTAAACTATTTTTGATAAATTTAATTTTTTAGCAATAAAAAGTATTGCGTATTGGTTCTGTTTGATTTCAAACAGACCATATAATCTACATGTGCTATTTACAATTTTGTTTAGTTTTGATTTTATACAATGAAACTGGTGAAAATGGAAAAAGGGGCCAGTTATAGCGATCGTGAAAACGAATCAGGAAGAAAGTTCCAATTGATAATTTATGATGTTTTTACGAGTTTTAAAATATAAATGGTACACTAATTAATGACAAATAACTCAGAGAATTTGTTTTGCAAAAAATATTTAAATATTATTTTCCTGATGAAAATTCATTTCTGACACAAAGTGGAACAAATCATTCCAATGATTTGGGTTCCAATTTATCACGTTCCACTGACAGAATTGTGGACGAAAAACTGTTTCGTGTGTGGAAAACTTTATGGCAGACTGGTAGTGAGACTTGCCATCTGACATTATTTTCCTCTTTGCTATAAACGAACATCAGGAAAAAATATTCACTTGCATACTGTTTCAATTTTTCCAGATGCGTTTCCCTGGTCGCTATAAACTACTATCACAGATAATAGAGTTTGTTTTTGTTTAATTTGTTTAATTTAAGTATATGCCTGTAAGACCTAAGGCCTTTTAAATGCAACCTAAATTGCACGGCACTAGCTTGGCACAGTGGATTTGAGAACCAGGTATCGACTGTCTCATTTTAACCTTGTTGCATAGATATCGCACTCAGTGCAAACAAAATGACACATTTTTCAATTGTATAAAAACTAAAGCGGAGTAACCAGTTGCAATCCTAAGATACAGTTTTTTTTATTGTATATCGCGTTTCGATGCAACACTTTTGAGCGGATCAAACTTGGACCTACTAGCAAGTCCCAAATGCGTCATTTTTATTTGCACTGAGTGCGATATCTATATAATGCCGGATTTACACGAGTGACAAATTGCCATTATTTCTTTCATTTTATTGACATTACTGACAAAATCGTGTAAATGGTTTGAAAATTTGTCATTATTTTCGTCATTAAAAAAATGGCAGGGAAGACTGGCATTAAATATTGCCATTATAATGGCGTCATGTAAATCCACAATGATGCCATTTTGAAAGTTATGGCACACCGCGAGGAAGAATGAACTTGCTCATTCTTTAATGGCAGATTGCCATTTTCAATCAAACAGTCATTATTTTACCCCGTGTAAATGCTTATCATTATTATTTTGATTTTACCATTATTTTGCCAGTTTAATGGCATGGATTAATGGCAATTTGTCACTCGTGTAAATCCGGCATAACTCTATTATCTGTGCTACTGTGGTCGCGAGAGCCCATTTTGACATTTCGTTCACATGGCTTTAATTCTATTCATCACGAATACAAGTTGAGAGTCTGATTTTGAGGTTAGACGCGTGCCAATTTATTCGCCGAAGTGTGGATGGTAGGTATGTGGAATGCGAATAGAGTTTGATTGTTGGTAACAATATTGTTTTCTCAAATTTATCTAATTTTTGCGATTAAAAAGTAAATTTATGTGTCTAAACATTAATACAACAATTTTGATTAGAATTTGTGAAGAATTAAGGTTGGTAAATTGTTTTAAAAGGAATTTATTCGTTTGTTCGTCGGTCGTTGGTCGCTCTCATGTGAATAGACCTTAACTGGCCCCTAAACCAACTTTTAACATTCAAATGTGAGGTGAGGCAATCGTAGTGTCATAATGTGAATGTCCCATTATTTTTGCATATGGCAAACGTCATTGTGCTTTGACAGATACAGTTATTTGACCAATTTCTATTAAATGTTAATTGAATATTTATTCCTTGCTGAATCTACTACAGACTGTTAACTGCACTCTGAAAGCAAACACCATCAAGTGATACACTGATGGATCGAGAACGACGGAAGTGACTGGCCCAGGAATCTTTGGGACAACAACTAAACTTTCGAAACCGATGGGACAGTCTACTAGTATTTTCCAAGCTAAAGTACAGGTTATAGGAAAATTTGCAGATCGTAACCTCGAACCAAATTACAATAAACAAAACATTGCCATCATATCAGATAAGCCAAACCGCACTCGAAGCTTTGAGCTCCTACTCCATCAGTTCTAAACTGATATGGAAATGTGAAGACAGGTTAAATGAACATGGCAAAAATAATAATTTCACACTTCATTGGGTACCTGGCAACGTAGGTGTCCAGGGCAATGAGGAGGCAAAGCTAGGTGCGTCGACTCCCTTAGTGGGGCATGAACCATACTGCGGAATGGGAGAAAATATGATTAGGAATAAAATCAAAAAAGAAGAGGAGGCCATAAGAACCAACAATTGGAAAAAAAACTTCCCAAAATGAGACAGGCCAAACTACTACTACAACAACGTTTTTTAGACTGTATAATCTTAAGCAGAAACAAAACGGGTCTCCTTTCAGGATTACTGCAAATTAAAATGACAACTTAATATCCTTGGCCTAGCAAGTAGTGCCATATGCAGGTTCTGTGATACAAAAGAGGAAACGCCGGACCATTTTACGTGTCCATCAAAGGAAAAAATACCTGGGATCATACCAAGTGGAAGCGAGTAAAAATATTCCAAATACTCAAATTTATGAGGGAAATGAATTTGAAGGAAGAAATGTAAAATGAGCTATTCTCATCCAGCTCTAGACGGTGACACAATAGATCTCAAGGTCGCAGTGCAACAACCCCATAGTACTATTCCTTCGTTTACTATAGATGTGACAACGATGAATGACATCAGCAGACTTTTGATAGGTCAAATGTTGGTGAAAGACCTGAAGAAGCTCACATAAAGTGCAAACAGTTTACCAACTGCGGTGTGGTTTGAGGACACCGACGACCCTCAGCACCATCGTAGATAACCGTAACTGTCTTGGGAGTGTTACTTACATACAGAAGTAAAATAAGTATCTTTTTTACCGCAAGTTTCCAAATGGGTTCGCGAGCATTGTTGGTTTTGTATAATGTTTTGGCGGTACTAGCCGAAAATCTCCACGTATTGGGGCTTTTTCATATCCCCAATTTTTTAATCGTTTTCTGAAGTAAAACTTCTTTTGCGGCGTTGCGTTGCGGGTAAAAAACATGTTTATGGATGCAGCGGAAACGACAGCGATGGAAACGGGTTGGGTATAATTTAACACTGAAAAATAGTTATAGTAAAAATAAATTTCAAGCGTTAGGCCTGGGCAATACCAGGACGGTGAATAGCTGAGTACAGAAAAGTGGTGGAAAACTGTAAATAAATATTTAATTTCCAATGAAAACTTATGTACAACTTGAACAAAGACCGTCACAATAAATCTAAGTCACTTGTGGCATTAGTTTTGTGTTATTTTGATATTTCTGTCCTTTTTTTTTAAGGCATCAGTATAGTTGTATGTATGTATATTAGTTAAGCATGGGCATAATGAAAGGTTTAAGAGGAAGAATCAGGAAAATTTGTTGTTGTATTTAGTTTATTGTTGATACAGAAGGTATTTACACTATAGAAATATAGATATTATATGAGCCTGATTTAGAATACGTCTCCTTCTTAAAACCTTGCAACCAAACTGCCTTAAACTCCGTTAGCATTTCATCAGACGGTGTTGAACGTAAGATAAATAATCTAGAAGCCGATTATTCTGCTGGTCCTGATGGGGTGCCTGCTATAATCCTGAAAAAGTGCCGTTTACACTTAGTTAAACCTTTGATCGATTTGTTTTAACTTTCACTCTCGCTTGGAGTTTTTCCTGCTTTTTAGAAAAACTATTTTATAATCCATATCCATGAAAAAAGACCCCAAGAAAGAAATTTCCAACTACCGCCCTATTGCTAAGTTATCTTGCATCCCTTAGCTCTTTGAAAGTATCGTCTATGATACAATGTTGTTTCACTGCAAGCATATAGTCTCCCCAATCCAACAGGGTTTCGTCAAGGGCAGGTCTACTACTACTAACTTGTTAGAATTTGTTTCAGGAACTTTATGCTTTCTTGAAAACGGTAATGAGGTCGATGTAATCGGAAACGATCTTAGCAAAGCCTTTGACAAAATTTCACACTCTTTGATCCTTTTGAACTTGAATGCCCAAGGATTTCAACCCATATTCGTCTTATGGGTTCATTCATACTTAAAAGATCGGCAGTATAGAGTAATCTTTAGATCCTCTGAATCTGACCCCATCCTTGCGACTTCTGGCGTCCCGCAGGGAACCATTTTAGCCCACTGATCTTCATTTTGACTATCAACGACGTCGACTGTATATTAAAAGACTCTTTTATATCAATGTACGCCGATGATAAGAAAATCTTTAGGTGCATAACATCCCCTGCCGACTATCTTCTACTACAAAATGATTTTAACAGATTTTCAACCTGGTGTCGTAAAAACTTTCTTGAGCTCAGTGTTAACAAGTGTCAAGCCATCACCTTCTCCCGTAAGCGCTTTCCACTTCCTCCTAGGACGTATTTTATCGAAAATGTGCCTGTCCCCTGGGTTGATTCATTGTGCGATGTAGGAATTATCTGCGATAGAGAATTGAATTTTCGTTAATTGATAAGTCCATTAAGAGAGCTAACTCCGCAGTCGTCTTTGTGAAACAATGGTCAAAGGAATTCTCTGACCCTTTTGTCACTAAATATCTAAAGCCAAGTCTGGTGATCCTATTATCTTAATTACTCTCTGCGAACAGAAGCTGTTCAACGTAGATTCCTTCGTTTTGCCTTCCCTGGTCTGATGCACTTAACCTGCCTCCCTACCAACATCGTTTAAATTTAATTAATATGGAATCCCTCGAATTTCGCCGACGGGTGGCTGATATTGTCTTTACCCATCAGCTCTTAGCTGGTAATATCGATTGTCCAGCTCTTCTTCAAAAAATCTCCATCCAAACCAACTCCAATAGCCTCCGATCCATACATCTGTTCCAAATCAAGCTTCATCGCACCAGCTATGGTAGCAACGAACCTATAAACCGTAGGCTATGTACATCTAATAGTGTGCGCAACTTATTCGACTTCCATTTAAGCAAAGATAACCTCAAAACCTCACTCGTACCCTTCTAGTCTTAATCAATGTTAGTCTTAAGTTAGTTAAGTTAGAATAAATGTAAGTGTTAAGTTAGAATGTAAGTTTGCCTGTAAATAAATAAATGGCTCGGCGGATTTCAATCAAAATATTTTTATGCAGGAACCTTCAAATTATAAATAATACTGCTCACCAAAATTTTCGAAATATAGATTTCTGCATTTTTGATAAAACAAACATTTTATTTTATTTTTTTTTTTTTTGAAAATTCAATGCAATTTTTTTTTGGGATTATATTTATTAGCATTCTTATCTATACCTCCAATTTTAATTGGATGCCATACGTGGGTGTTACTGAGATAGTAAAGACCTAATTCTCAAATCTACTGTGCCAACAAATCATTCATATCTTTCTATTTCTTTTAACTAGTACCTTGCAATTCAGGTTGCATTAAAAAAGACCTTAGGTCTTACAGGCATATAGTAAAAATTATTATTATTTTTATTAAAGTATTTAACAATATATATTTAAAAACGAAATTTCAAACAAAAATTGTTCACCCGTTTCCCAAATATTAAATTTTCAAAAACAAAATGTTTTATTTTATGAAAAATCTAAAAAAAAATATTTTTCGAAAATTTGACATGCAGTATTATTATAAATAAATTCCTATAAAAATGTTTTGATCGAAATACGTCGAGTCGTTTATGAGAAAGTAGAAAACCAAACAAAAAATGGTTGTACCGTTATTGGCAGGCACCGTTAATTACAAAATATGTTAAAAAAAATGTTTAACCAAAATTTATTCCTATAGTAATGCACACATTTTTTTCAAAATCGTTAAAGCCGTTTTCGAGAAAATTAAGATGGTAGAAAACATTGTATGGGCAGGTACCTTTAGTTTTGGACCTAAGAACACGCTTCAAAAATCTATTAGAGAAAATCACCGAAAACGTTTGACAGGTATGATAAAATCAATTCAGCCGCTTAGGCTTCAGATGGATCTAAAGACACACAGACGAAATTGCGGGCAAACTTTTTTAGTGTTCTCTATCATCGTAATGCCAAGTTTGATTAAAATCTCGAGTTCGATTTTTTTCCAAATGCAAAACTTGCCCTATAGTACAAGTACCTCGTCAACAACTGTTTTTACTTGCGATATAAACAGTTGTTGACATCTAACATCCATCAATCAGATGCAGTAGTGCACGAGTTGCTTTGTGATCGAAACCAAAACATAACTAAAATCACGAGCCACTTTGATTGCAACACAAGAAGAGCCTCTAGGGACAAATCTTCACATCTAATATCCGGGCTATAGGTTTCACTTGTTGCAATAATGCTTTCACCACACACCCATTTGACAAAACAAAAAAAAAAAACATACAAGCAAAACAAAAAAGAAAAAAAAACACCCCATTGTTGGTTTGGTTAGGAAGGAAAATCTCATATTGGCCAGTGCACCCTATTGTCCAATGCCGAACTCTACACCCATTCAGATATTATTGCAAATCCAATGATGATGCTTCTCGCACAAAAGGGCCACCACAAGGATGATTGTTTACTTTGGGCATTGTTGGTTTTTTTGTTCGTTTATTTGTTAACTAAACTTCCAAAGCGACACCGAAGCCGGAATATGCTCCATTTCTGGGTCATTGGGGTTAACTGCATTGGAAATCTATTGCACAAAACGCACTGACACATTCGCGACTTATAGCTGTTCGGACTTTTTGTTGACTCTAACCAAAATGCAATTGCATTTGCGATATTATCGGATAGATGGGCAGAGAATGAACGACCTTTTAGAATATGAAGTCACCGGAGTCGCCTGTTGGAAACGACCGAACCGAAGCTTATCTGGTTTATCTGGAAACTAAGTATTGTGGCCAACAATGGACCGATAAAGAAGTTTGTAGTGCGTGATGAGTTGTGTACATTTGTGCAATGAGCTAAACCGCCCAACCTGCTCTCTCTCTATCTCACTCTGAACGATATGCACGCGAAATTGGTGAATGATTTATTGGCGCGCTAATGGTCTATGAGTTTTATGAGCATTATTATGGTCTTCGTAGAATATTGTTGTAGCTAAGGTTGTTCAATAAAATGATTTAATCTTTCTGGACATTTGTCATCGATTCAATTGCTCGCAGCTCGCGGGCAATGTGCTCAATTAATTTCCTGGTTTAGGTGGGTACTCCGTTAAAAAAAACACATGAAAGGCTTTATATACATTTAAGCATTACAAAAAGTGTTATAATATTGTTTGTCAACCGATGAATAGTTAATTTTTTCAGCATCTGTAAAAAGAGTACCTTATCTAATGACCGATGAATCGAATAAATAGTTTATATTTCTAACAGAATTCTATTGCTCTAATTGGTATTTACTTTACTTATAGATACAATATACCACACCAGCTCCTCATGGGAAAGATTCAAGAATTTCATATACGTAGGTACAAGGTACAGTATTATCCCCTTAATTGCACTGACTATATTATCAGATTTGTCATTCAATAATTGACAGACCTTTTTTATTTTTTATTTAATTTATTTATAGGAGAACAGTTAGATCAATTTAAGCCATTTAATTGCCATTTGTGTCGAACACTGAAAGTAAGGCGTCGTTAACAGTTATTGGAAAAATGTAAGTATTTTTACCAATTCTATGGTTTTATAAATAATATTTGACTTTAAAGGACAAAAACAAAAAACAAAGTCCAATATGAAAGACTAATATCTTGGAACACAAGGTTGTCTTAAATTTTCAAATAATACAGGGTGGCACACGAATCGTGTTACAATGAGAAATTTAAATAATCATTAATTTTTGTTATTGGATTAAAAATTAAATTTTATTTTAAATATCTAATGGTTTTTAAAGATGACACTTCCTGCGTGACATAACCCCATAAAAAAAAGTCTGGTGCAGTCAGGACAGGTGACCTTGGGGCCCAGCGAAAAGTGCAGTTTCTGGATATCAATATGTTTGGGAATTTTCGTTGGAGCTCCGCCATAACTTGTGTGGCTACGTGTGCACTTGCTCCATCTTGTTGAAACCAAATCCTGGTGAAAGGGATACGTCTTCGGAGAAGTTCTGGGTAAAAAAAACTCCTTCAAAATCCTTAAATAACGGTCCCCATTGACAGTTTGTGTTACACCGTGTTCTTCAAAGAAGTATGGCCCGACAATACACCTTGATGAAACTGCGCACCACACAGTGACTCGTTGTGGGTGCAGTTCCGTCTCATGGAGCATTTCTGGATTAGATTCACTCCATATACGTTAATTTTGCTTGTTAACATTGCCGTTTAAGTCAAAATGAGACTCATCAGACATGAACAAATAATTTATCAATGTGTTGTCTTCTTCGGTCATTGCAATCATTTTTCGGCAAAATTCCAGGCGAACAGTCAAATCCTGAGGGCTTAACTTGCTTGCAATTTGGACTTTGTACGGAAACAAGTTCACGTCATCATGAAGTATCCGTTGTAATGACCGTCTGCTAACTCCAATTTCGAGTCGAAACACTTGGATTTGCATGTATTGACGATGCAATAGCCACAATTGTATCCTGAACCCGAACATAGGGATCTCGATGATACGGTCTTCGTTCGATGCTTCCAGATTCGTCAAACATGTTCACCAGCCTCATAATGGTCCATCTACTCGGGGGAGTACTGCCAAACTCCAGCCTAAATTCCCTTTGGACGGAAATGACGGACTGCAAAGAATGGTATCTCTGCACTATCCAAATCCTTTTTTCAGTACCCCAAGCATTCATTTTGATAAACCTAAATAGTAGCATATAAAATAAAAACAAAAATAAGCCGATTACTCACACTGAAAAAAAGTTATTACGTTTTATATTTGTAGCACGGTTCGTGTGCCACCCTGTATACATACATATGTAAAAACTTAAACTTAATCGAAATTCAAAATAGCCACGGTATTGTTATTTATCATTTTAAAAATATTTTTTTTTTCAAAAACTCAAAACATTTTTTTTCGAAAATTTTGAAATGTAGTATTTTTAAGAATTTGAAGGAGCTCCTGTAAACATTTTTTTTATCGAAATCTGTTGAGCTGTATATGAGATAATCGAAAATAAATAAAATGGTTGTATGACAGGTACCGTTAATATCAAAATACTTAAAAAAAAATTGGTTTAAATGTAGACCATGCCCAAAGTAGTAAACACAGCAATTTTTATCAAAACCGTTGGAGCCGTTTTCGAGATAACTAAGATGGTAGAAAAATTTGTATGGCAAGTAACGTTATTTTTGGGGCTAATACAACGATTTAAAATTTTTTTTGGACAATCACCTAAAACGCCTAAGCATGAAGTTTGAACAAAATCGGTTCAGCCGTTTAGGCTGTAGATCGTTCTACAGACAGACAGACAGACGGAATTGTGGGACCCACTTTTTTGGTGTTCTCTATCATCGTAATGCCAACTCTGATTAAAATCTTGAGTTCGGTTTTTTTCCAAATGCAAAACTTGCTCTATATCGCAAGTAAAATTTTTTTCAAGTTAGGGAAGTTTATATTTCTTGCGCGTTCTTGTATATAAGTACACACACTTGTATTTATTTTCAATTTATTTTCTTTTTGTTGAAATTACGAAGTACTTATACTTTATTTTTTTTCCTCTACTTATCTAAAATCTTTCCTGCTAATTAAATGATTTTGTAATTTTGGTTTATTGAATAAAAAATGTTCAACAGATTCATAATAACCCATTTAAAGTCTGTGCAGAATTTTTAAGACAAGAATTATAGATTTAAGCAATTTTGAATTTACTGAATTTTGGAAACATAATTTTGAAATACAGTTTAACTACCTGGTCCCAATTAAACAAAAAATATTAAAAAAGGTCGAAATCTCAACTTTTATTTTGTCTTTAAATTAAGTTGGCTTAGTAAATTTTATGGCCAACAAACACTAAACGCACTTCGATCAAAAAACCCTATTAAATTTTATCAGATTAAAAAGATTTTAATCTCACCAATTTATAAAAGGGAAATTTCAGGGAAATTTTTATCAAAATTGAGTTCTTTGCACATCCCTGGAGAAATAAACGGTTCTTTTTTTCTAATAAATGAAATTTATTTAAAAACCTTGTAGAACCGTATGCACATTTGACTAACTTAACAAATGTAAACATTGGACTGGCGGATATCTCTTAATCCGGAATCCGTTATTTGTATTTCTAAATGCCAGCTGCTAATACAATTGTTAAACGCATCTGATGACATTTGAATGACACTTTTAAAATTTATTGAGCAAAAAATAGGCATACGTTTATAAGAGTGCTTAAAAGCTCCAAAAAATCCCATTTTAATGTCTAGAAACATCTTACATTTATAAAAATCCTTCGTGAAATCGACTTAGTGGTTTTACCTAAAAATTAATAAGAGCTTTGAATTCATAAAACAAAAATAGTACCTTCTTAGTTTCTCGACTTTTTGAGAAACACTGGTTTAATATTAAAAAAAGAAAATTCAAAATGTTTAGTTTGAAAATGAATTTATTTAAAATAAAGGTAAAGATATTCAGCTTCACATATCCTACCCTTATTTTTTTTTTTTGAAAATTGAACGGTAAACGGGTCACATCTTATGTGAAACACCCTGTATATGTATGTGGCTAGGGCATGAACTCGGAAGCTCAATTTTTAACATATACGATCTAGTAAATGTGCCATGTAGAATTCTGAATTATTCTTAATTTTGAAAATATGTAAATTCATATAAATATATCTATGTATATGATATACACACATTTTTTTTTATTTTTAAATGCTACGGATGTAACGACTTCCTGGAATGTTAAATACTTTTAGGCGTTCAATTATGAATCTCTATGTTGAAACAAATTTATATTTCTAAGGCCAAGTTACAATAACGAAAAATTTTCTTCCATTTTATCATTGCATATAAACACTACTCATTCATCAACATGTTGCCAACATACTAAAATCTACAACTCCCTGTGTGGGGGTGTGGAGAAGCATAATAAGCAACATTACAGAATGTTGATTCCAAATGGAATAACAATGATGCCACAAGTTACTCCAAAATCCAAGTACTGGGGAGCGAGCACACGCAGTTTTTATAGGTTTACTCCACCACCTTATAGATTTATGCCAACATCCTCTCTCTCAAGGCTTTTCGTTTTCATTTGTTTCTTGCTCTCACTCTCTGTTGGTAAACAGAATATCTAAGCGCCATTGACTTATGTAGCTCCTCAGAACCACAGCTGCTGGTCGATGATTTGGGCTTGGTCGTTGAGGGAAGCTCACAAGCACTGATTTTTATTCCGCTGCCGCGACCCACCACTTGTACTTTTGCCGAATGCCAAGTGGTTGTTTGTTGCCGTAGTCGGTAGTCGTCATCGTCGTTGGGTTGTTTTAGTGGTTGGTGTTGTGGATTGTGATTACTTCTTCAATTCCTAGTTGATTTTTGGCGGTCGCAAGTTGTGTGTAGAGTGTAGACTGCAGAGTAGGTACAGATACAGAGTATAGTTTGTGCGGTTCGGTTCGGTGCAAGCTCTCATTTTCAAAGTGGAGTTTTGAGCGTGTGTTTTCCTTAGGATATTTTCATTTTCAGTTGAATTTTGCTTACGGTGGTGTTAAGACCGACTTTCCGGGATATTTCTTAAATAACAGTATTAAACAAAATATTTTTTAAAATTGGTAACGCTTATGCAATTTTGAAAATAAAAAAAACTGAATTGACGAAAAGTGATAAAAAAAAAATAAAATTTAAAATGTTTATTCTTAAACAGAAAAATATTTGATTTTAATTATTAATAAATCAAAAAATTATATTATTATCAATTATAATTGTTGTGACTTTGAGTGTAAGACTAAAAGTGTAATTTCAAGTGATTTTTCCATATTTTTTGTGATTTATTTTTCTGCAAAATTTGTGAATCTATTTTGTGATTTATGTATGTGGTTTTGGCGCTTTTTGTTATTGCTTCCACAAAACTGAAAAATAAGTGTATTCACAATAGATATTTCAAAAATGATGTCTCATACGCTTTTATTAATGGTATAAACCTAAAAAAAAATCTAGCTACCTGATGCCTTTTTGTTTTTGAAAACAGGGTTCCCTAATTAGTTAAAATGAAATGAATTCTGATTTAAAGTAGGTAGGTACACAAATAAGTACAATTTAAAAGTTTATTTAGAGAAGTCAAATTTTGTGTGCAGTTAAGTTTATTAATTTAAAATTACCAATCTATCAATTGTATGAATTCATAAAATTTACCAATATTTGTTATATGTAGCATTTAAGATGATTCAAAAAAATTAAGTTTTTTATACTTCACGTATATTTATTGAGGAAACGCATTTATACATTATCCATTCTTACAGAAATCGAACTCGAGATATTGATTAAACCTCGATCGCTTAGAAATGTATCAACTAGTGTACTTTAGACATTCCCTTGTTGGCCTGATGTGCCTACCGTCTACAGTATCTATACAAACTATGTATATTGCATGTTTAAAACAAACAGTTTTTTCTTTAAAATTAAATGGCCCAGTGATACAGTTTAACGAATTTCATATACATAATATAAAGAAATTTTGTACTATCGAGTCCTTTACTATTGGGAAATGCGAAACTTTTATTAATTTCGAAATAAAAATTATAACCAAGTATTGTTTTTGTAAAAGATTGTATGTTTTCATCCATCATATTCTCGGTAGTTAAATAAAGAGCATAACTAATATTCTATAGACGAAACTAATTTTAGAAAAATATATCGATTGTAAAGTCCATTGGTATAATAAAGAGAATTTGAGTATTTTTAGAGAGATATCATTGCAAACAAAAATATTTAGAATTTGAATCTATTTTTTAAGGACGAGACTAGAGAAATGGCAATTTATAATAGTAATAACAGTGTTATAACAGTTGTTCACCGTTAAAAGTGTTAAATATTTCCGGTTGCGGGCTGCTAAGTCAGACAACTAATTTCCTGAAGTCGAATGTCCTTTTAACCCTACGGGCCGCATAAACTCTCATTCTATTTCTGTTTCTATTCTCTGTCACACTATTGCGGTGCGACAGTCACGTCTATTTTTACTTGCGATATACATAGGTATAGGGCATTTGAAAAAAAATCGAACTCGAGATTTTAACCAAACTTTACATTACGATACGATGATAGAGAACACCAAAAAAGTGATTCCCGTAATTCTGTTTGTTATTCTGCACAACGAGCTACAGCCTATGTGTACTGAATCGATTTTCTTCAACTTGGTACTTAAGCGTTTTAGGAGATCGTCATTTTTGAATCGTTTTTTTAGCCCCAAAAATAACAGTACGTGCCATACAATTTTTTCTACTATCTTAATTATCTCGAAAACGGCTCTAACCATTTGGATAAAAAACACTGTGCGGACTACCTTGTGTATAGTCTACATTTTCGTCTAAATTTTTGTCTACATATATTGTTATGAACGGTGTCTGCCATACAACAATTTTTTTTGATTTTCAACTTTTGCATAAATGTCTAGACCGATTTCGAACACATTTTTTATGAGGATTCCCTTCAAATTCTAAACTATATTGCACACCAAAATTTTCGAAAAATAGTTTTTTGAATTTTTGAAAAAAAAATTATTTTTGAAAAAATCAATATTTCGCAAACGTGAAATTTTTAAGCTTATATTATTAATTACATTTAATTACCATATCAAATTTTATTCAGAAAAAAATTAAAGAGATTGTGAATATCTATAAAAAATATAGTAAAAGAAGACTTTAGAAATATATTTAGCTGTGTCTACTATGAATCTTGTGCATACTATGCAATCGAATATAAGAGCAAGTACGTGCGATCCATTCGTGCATTTTATTTAGTTCGTATCCGGAAAGTTATAGTTTTTTGTTTATTTCCTGTTGAAATTGAAAATTTGGTCAAACTTGACATTAACAGGATGAGTTACACGAAACGAGTGTGTCCCGAAAATCCTTCTGTTTGTCTGTAGCTCGATCTCTAGTCTAAGCCGCAGAAGCGATTTACTTCCATTTTTGTACATTTGCTTCTTAGGTGTGGTTCTCTAGGGGAGAAATTGAGATTTTTTTACTAGCCCAAAAAATAAATCAACTTTTAACAAACCAGCTCTGATCAAAACCAGACTGTGATAACACGCATTTTATTAAAACGTGCCAATTTCCATTAAAAGTCCTCCATCCGCGTCATCGATCCAGGGCCGTTGCAAATTTGTTACCCCAGACCGAGTGCTCTGGAATCCGCTTAAAGCTGGTGCATAGTCTGGTCTTCCTTATTAACTCGAATCAGCTGGTTGGGATTCGAAGACTTTCTTGGCTGGAACATTGTTGTCCATGGGCTCAATGTGGAATTATCAATGAAGTCGATGAGTTTTGACTTTTAAAATTGCATTCACATCTTTGCACAACTCATAGATTTCTCAGATGTGTTTTCTCCTTCATTCGTGTTCCTCATATCTTTGGCAC